>VDFB02385541.1:0-161672 GCA_007258455.2 Sequoia sempervirens | reverse complement strand
TTTTGAATTGGTGAGAGCCACAACCGACAGGTTCCTTGTAAGAGATCCCTCTGTACTTCGTCATACGAGCCAACATGTAGATGATGTAAGAGCTCATATAGAACGTCTTCGTCCTTCTCAGGCCCAGGAGCTGCTCGTGCAAATTGTCACTGATCATCACAGCCCAGTTGACGTAATCTTTCCCTTCCAGCACAAGGTTGATGTAATAAAACATCCATGGCTCAAAAATAAATGACTGTGGACAACCTCCAACTCTGCTCAGCATCATAATGAGGTCACAGTACTCCTACTTCAAGTCATCCGCAATAATTTGTTTTGGCAACTTCGTACGGGAGGGCTTGGGATTACTCATCCAATGAGTATTGATTGTCTCCATGCATCTCTCGAATGCAGAAGCGTACATTCGCTCAGCTCGCTCTCTGGATTTGTAAACCATGTTTCTGTGCACCGGGATCTTGAAAGCCTCACCAATGGTAGCAGGAGTGAGATTATCGAGCACTTGTCCATCTGGTGACATGATTGACCTGTGATCTTTTTCATAGCAATTGGCGCACTCCATCATCAGCTCCGAACATTGAATGGCTGGTGGGAAACTAGCAGCTGCATATAACCCACTTCGAACAATATTGTGCGAAGTGTTCGAGGGTCGATGACTTCCAATCCCCAACATTCTGTTCTTGAAAGTTTCAAGGTTGATGGAGCCCAAGTTGGTATCTGTCAGCTTGCCCAACTTCGAAATGAATTTTGACTCTGGCATAAATGTTTTGCTCAGCTTCTTTATAACCGCCTGCCTGGATGTACCATTGTTATCCTTGCCAGTTGCCCTTGGCTCAGCCATCTGCAAAACGATAGACACTCATCAGCAAATTAATTTATAAAATAAATAAGACATTGTGTAGGGGCTGCCAGTCGACTTTTTAAAATTTGAGAAGTTGCAACATTCAATTCTTCTGCAAACCTCAACTTCTCCTTCACAAGATTTCGAACTTCAATCACTTAGAAACGAATTTCCAAGCAAGCTTCAACGACTTCACTACTTTCAGCAACTTCAATCAGCAACTTGAACTTTGGTAAATTCGTACTTTTTCAATCAGCAAGTTCACACTTCACACCTTCTTCAACTTCGGATTTTCAAAACTTAGCAACTAGACTTCAATTTGTACCAGCATACCTCCAGCAATTAGCAAGTGCGCCCCTCCAGCTTCAGCAATAGAACAAGTTCGAACTTCAGCAAGTTCCTCTTTGGAATTCGAATTTCTTCAAGGCGTCCTTCTTAGCTTTAGCAATATTCGAACTTTTCAACACTTGCAGCCACTTCCAATGCTTCTCACTCAGCAACTCTCAGACTTAGCAAAATTTCGAACTTCTTTAAGCCTCAGCAATCCAGTCTTTTGCAAATCACTTAGAGCAAATCGAATTCTTCAACTGTGAAAAACAAGTGAGAAACTTCTCCATTTTATAGCCAAAAATCGAATTCTAGAAGGAGCCAATTATAGCCAGTACATTAAATTTCCACTACTCCACTTCAAGAATTCGAATTTTCCCTCTCTGGTATTTCTGACACTTGTCTCTCGACGTCAGGAATCTTGTTCTTCTAGAAGCTCAACTTTGACTGGCATCTTTTAATTTACTTTTGAAAAATTCTAATTTAAATTCATCTTTAAATCAATTTAATTCCCCAGCCGAAGCTTTGTCTTGCAAATTTTAAATTTGAATCATCTCTGACGCTCTAGAAAACTCATCCATGAAGAATTCGATCAAAATCGTCTAAGCAATCCACTTCAAGTTCGTTGTCTGGAGAAAATTTATCTTGAAAACACATCTTATTCACTTTGCCTTAGAAAATTTTAAATTATCCCTTAGGAAAATTTCACAATTTGAGCACTGATTGAATTCTTCATTGAAAAAGTGTTGGCGAAGTGCGGAAGACATGGAAATTCATCTATCATCACAAATGTTCAGTACCCAGAAGAAAATTTTCTCCAGAACGCTTCAAATCCATGGGTACCCAACGAATGGGTTCATTTAAATTTTTAAATTTTGAACCTTAGAAAATATTACTCCATCAATTTAAATCCGTTCTTCATCCGTGAACATCCCGCTGCTCTGACTTGAGAAAATTTTAGATTCATCCTGCATTATCATCGTTCTGACTTCGTCACTGGAAAATTGCTCATGCTTCAGGAAAAATTCAACATCTTGAGGTCTAGGCGTATTTTCTAAGGAAGAAAATACTTTGCCTTAGAGAAATTTTTTTAAATCATCTTGAAAATTTGGCCTTAGAAAAATTTGGCCTTGGAAATTTTTATTCAATCTTGCTCATCTTTGCCTGTGAGAAAAATTTATTTCACTTGGAAGAACTTCCTGCAAGCACACCATATTTACTTCCAACATCTTCAATGCCTAGGAACTTTGTTTCATTCATCACCTTGCATTTTATTTGAAAAAAAAAAAAAATTTCCACTTGAAGCTCCAACGCCTTAGGAAAATTTTTCATCACATCATCTTATATTTCATTTTACACTCTAGGCGCATAGCATACTTGAAGAAAATTTAAAACCACGCCTAGCAACTTTGTTTCACCTTACACACCTTGGAGTAATTTTTTTTTAAACACCTCACAACACTTACCACCTTGGGCGCATATAGTATTTGAGGAGGGATAACAACCACGCCTAGCATTTACCTTGCTTTGAGCACGCCTTGGAGTATTTTCTAACACCTTTTACCTTGTTTACCACCTTACCTTCACTTTTACCACCTTCAACTTGGGCGGATTTTGCTATGCATGGAGGATGACTCTTCAACTTCTCCGTTTTTGTCTTTACATGCCCTCATTTGGGCGCATTTCCATGTAGGTGAGGGATGAAAATCTCCAACGCCTTAGTGACCTTTGGGCTTCCTTGTTTTGTCTTCACATGCATGCTTTTGGGCGCATTTTGCCATGGGAGGAGGATGAAAAACTTTGACTCATTTGACTTCTTCTCCTTTTGGGCGCATTTCCACCTAGGTGTAGGATGAAACTTGTTGACTACTTTGACTCACTTGCATTTTGGGCGCATTTTGCCACGCTTGAAGGATGGGCGCATTTTGAGGGGTGAGGAGGACGAATTCCTTGCCTTAGAATATTTTTCAACTTTTATCAGTTTCCCTTGGGTGCATTTTGGCTGGGCAGGAGGATGAAAAGTGTTGACTTTCTTTGACTTCCTTGCTGGATGGGCGCATTTTGGCCTAGGAGGAGGACGAGCTTCCATACTTAGAAATTTTTATCACGTCTTCATCAACTTGGGCGCATTTTGCCATGGCTGCAGGATGAAGCTCCAGACTTAGTCACTTTTTCCTCGTTTTCGCCAGTTTATCCATGCCCTGCTATTTATAGTAAGCCCTCTGATCTTTGCATCTCTGAAGCTCGGGACGATTTGAAATTTCAAACACTGCATCCTCACGACCCTGTTACCCTGTTGACACTGCTACTTTTAGTCGGCCTGCTATTTTTAGCCCATTTCTGAAGGTGATTTACTATAAATAGCAACCGCTTGCTTCGATAGCTCCACTGCTCCGGATTGACTTGAAATTTGAATGACGTGCTCCTCACCACGTGACCTTACTCTGGCATCGGTGCATGCAACGATTTGCTATTTTTAGCCTATTTCCAAACTAACTTACTATAAATAGTAAGTGCTCCGTTTGACTTGAAATTTTACCAGCAGATAGCTTGAAGGATGCGATCGCGGTGGTTTACACCGGTTTTCGAAAATTCTGCCTTTTTACCCCTCTTTTCAGGTCCCGAAGCTGGAAACCCTAATTTGCTCTGCATGCGTATCAAATGATCTCTGTTTGTCTTCGTTTTTGCTGCATTGCGATCAACTCATGATTCTGAACTGCTGCGAAGCGGCTGCCGGGACGCACCTGCTAAAAATAGTAAGTTCCTTATTGAGTGATTATCTCCATTTGCATGTTACACCATCGCGAAGCTCTCGAAGAACCCACAAGGAATCATCCGACATGCAAAGAAAACCCTGACATGCAAACCCTAAAAATAGCCTTTGAAGGTTGAATTCTGAAAGTTGTCGTCTCGTTTTGCATGTTATACCATCGTGAAGGTCTCGAAAAACCCATAAGGAATATGCCGACATGCAAAGGAAAACTTTGCATCTAAGCCCCGAAATTCGCTCCGGAAGCCGGACTGCTAAAAATAGAAAGTTATCTGTTTCAGTTCAAATTTTGTGCACGAGCAGCCTGATGTGCTCCGAATGCAGTGTGACTGTCGGAATCTCAAAAATGCTGACAGATTGCCTGTAATTGCGTACTTACTAAAATAGTAAGTACCCGGAATTTGATGAAAATTTGCTAAGAGCCCGCTGGAAGCATACTGACATCGATGTTAAACTTTGTTTTCAATTTGTTCACTTCGTTCGACCTCGGACTGACCAGGAAAGATGAAACCCTAATTTTCAGACTTGGCCAACATTTCACGTTTAAGCTCAATGACGGGCACAATCCCCCGAAAGGCAGACATTAGAAAAGAGACAGAGAAAGAGAGAGAGAGAGAAAAACCCAAGCCAAAAGACCAGAATGAAGCAAAAATTGGGGGGTCGCCATTTGAATGGGGCGATGTGTGAAAAGGTCACAACAGTCTCCAAGAGGATTGGAGAAGTGGCTTATGAGCTAGAAATATTGGAAAATTGTAGAGTACACAATGTTTGCCATGTATCTCACCTCAAAAAGGCACAGGGACATAACGTAGTTCCCTCTTCTGATTTGCCACCATTGGATGAAGAAGGGAAACTCATTCTCATTCTTGAGGCTATTATTGATATCAAGAGTGTACTCTTAGGAGGAGAACCACCAAGGAATACCTTGTGAAGTGGAAAAACTTGTCAGTTGAGGATGCTACCTAGGAGAATGAGCAGATCTTGTAGCATCTAGAGTTGAAATTGCTTGGGGACAAACAATTATAGGGAGGGAGGACAGTAATGCCTCCTCAAATTATAACTGAATTTATATTATTTTAATAACACTAATGTTATAAGTTAAATTTAATATTAAGCTGAGTGTTATTTAAAATAATATTAAAAAGGGAGTTATATGGTGTCTTTTCAAAAACGAGTAACTTTAATATTTTAATATTAGGAATTAAAAGTGACATGAGTTTTAAATTATAAAGTTAAAAAAAAAGTGAATTTCAAGATTCGTATGGGAGTGTTAAATAAGATTAAACGTATCAGATTATGTCCAGAAATTTGCAGTCACACGTCTGAGTCTTCTTCGAATTAGGTGATCTCCCTGGAGCAGAATATCTATCGATTTCAATGCCTGCAAGACAGGGAAAAGTAGTCCCTTAAATGAGATGCTGACGCGACTCAAGAAGAGACACGTCCTTTGAGAGGATGTGTCTCCACAGGGTGAAAACGCGTCCACTCAAGGGACGTGACCCTTGTGCGCGGGTTGCATAACTAATCTGAGTTATTCAGAATTAACTCAAACTGAAGTTAACACAACAATCATCTATAAATGAAATACGATTTCACCAAATTCGAATTTTGTCATCTACAGAAATTCGAAATTTAATCTTGAAGGATTATAAGACAATTTAGGTTAAATATAAATGATGATGATGCATTACTGCAATCATCATTTATATCTGACCGATGCTATTTAAAATCAACACTCCCTCTTAGCTAGGGAAGATATTTCAAATTAAATAAGAGGAAATATCACCTACACACGTGATATCAAGATATGATATGTTTTCATAAGATTGTCAAGTCACATGACATTCTTCATAATCACATCTTTATTATGATAAGTGCACTGACATCAAGTCACATGATGTCTATCATAATTCATGGCAAATCCATGGATATAAATATCCACCATGATTATCTCTTAAGGGTCACAATGATCTTCAGATGATATCAAGTCCCATGATATCTATCAAGGTGTCCAAGAGATGCTATCATGATATGTCCACAGATATCAAGTCACATGATATCTATCATGATAGTTTGTCATTGTAGAGTCGTCACTTTACAATGTCTAATACAAGTGTTCATTATTAGAAAGATTGTCACCTTTCAATAATGTACACAGGAGGAGTAGGCCCATAAAGTCATGGAGTCACACACATGACAAAAGAGTTTACACATTAAACATCTTTATATATTAGTACAATTTTATAAACAATTTTGTATTTCAAACATAAATAACAAATTACATTTCAATCATACCAAGTTTCTTCTTGAAGTGCTCCACCTTGATTCGGGAGAGAGGCTTGGTGAGAATGTCCGCAGTTTGATCATTTGTACTAATATACTCCAACTGAATCACATTCCTTTCCACCATATCTCTTACATAATGATAGGGGATCTCAATGTGCTTAGATCTATCATGAAAGACAAGATTTACAGAGAGTTTGATGCAACTCTGATTATCACAATGAATAATAGTAGGATTCAAGGGGTCACCAAAGAGTCCTACGAGCAATTTATGAAGCCGAACTGCTTCTCTTGCTCCCATTGAGGCTGCAATGTATTCAGCTTCTGTTGAGCTCTATGCAACTGAAGATTGTTTTCTGCAAATCCAGGAGATCATGGCTGATCCTAAACTGAAACAACATCCTGATGTGCTTTTCCGATCGGTTACACTTCCAGCCCAATCTGAATCAGAGTACCCATGAAGATCTAGAGGATTATCCTTGTAAAGAAGACCATATCCAATAGTGCCTTGAAGATATCTCAAAATATGTTTCACAACCATTAAGTGAATTTCCTTAGGTTCACACATGAACTGGCTGAGAACATTCACTGCATAGCAAATATCAGGTCTGGTGTTGACCAGATACATCAAGGATCCAATCATCTGTCTGTAAAGGGTTGGATCTATACACTTGGATTCTGCTGCTGCTTCTTTCAACTTGTGTAAGTTAGTTTCCATAGGTGTAGACATGGGTCTATAGTCTAACATCCCAAATTTCTTTAGAATATCAATAGTATACTTTCCTTGATTTAAAATGATGCCATCTGATTTCTGCCAGACTTCCAATCCCAGGAAGTAATGTAAAATGCCCAAGTCTTTCATATCAAATTATGAAGCCAGGTCTTCCTTACATTGAGTAATAAGGTGATCTTCTCCTGTTATTAGAAGGTCATCAACATATAAAATTAGTATTAACATATCACCTTTAATTACCTTAAAATAGAGATTTGGATCTGCATCATTCTTGGAAAATCCTAGCCTTAGAAGATAGTTGTCAATTCTTTCATACCAGGCTCTGGGAGCCTGTTTAAGCCCATATAGAGCTTTCTTCAATCTGCATACATGTGAGTCTGCATTATGTATCACAAAGCCTTCAGGTTGCTCTAAAAAGACTTCTTCTTCAATGGACCCATTCAAGAAGGCAGTTTTCACATCCATTTGATGGATCTTCCAGCCTTTAGCTGCAGCAATAGCTATTACTGCTCTCACAGAGGTGTACCGGGCAACAGGTGCAAAAGTTTCTTCGTAATCAATACCTTCCTTTTGAGAGAAACCTCTAGCAACAAAGCGTGCCTTGTGTTTCTCGATACTGCCATCAGCAGCATGTTTGATTTTGAAGAGCCATTTGGAAGAGACAATAGATTTGTCTTTAGGTCTAGGTACTATATCCCATACATCATTTTTCAAAATAGATTGATACTCTTTTGTCATAGCATCTTTCCATACTTGATGCTTCAAAGCTTCCATAACGCTAGATGGTTCTGAACTAATGATCTCATTCATTAAGGCAACATAGCTTGAGAATCTTTTGGGTCTCTTACTTTCTCTAAAAGTTCCTTTGGGTGCTGTATAATTCTCAGCTTCCTTAATCATCTTTCTAGCCCAAAGTGGTCTCCTCTTGTTGTTGTCATTCACTTCTGGGACAGATTGGTTTTCATTTAGGATTTCTTCAGAGTACTCCCTCTGAATCTCAGGAGCAAGATCCTCCTCTATAACTTTAGTAGAATCTTGAATTTCTATGTCATTAGAACTCTTTGCTCTTTTGAAAGCAATGTCTTCCTCAAATATGACATCTCTACTTAGTTCAATTTGATTCTGACCTGATATGTAAATTCTGTAAGCTTTTGAGGTTTCACTATAGCCCACGAATATCCCTTTCTTTCCATTAGGTTCTAATTTAGATCTCTTTTCTTTAGGTACATGAATGTAGACAGGGCAACCAAAGATCCTTAAGTGACTTATGTCAGGTTTTATACCAGTAAATGCTTCTTCAGGAGTTTTGTTATCTAGATGAGAATGGGGACATCTATTTTGAATGTAGACAGCTGTCCTAGAGGCTTCTGCCCAAAATGAAGTTTCTATGTTTTGATCGAACAACATTGCTCTAGCAGCTTCTACAATAGTTCTATTCTTCCTCTCAGCAACACCATTTTGTTGAGGATTGAAGACTACAGTAAACTCCCTCTTAATCCCAGCATTTACACAAAATTCCTTAAAGATTTCTGAGGTGTATTCCTTCCCATTATCTGTTCTTAGAGTTTTGATTTTCTTCCCTGAAAAGTTTTCTGTAAGAGCTTTGAATTCCTTAAATCTTTTAAGGACTTCTATTGACTCTTTACATTTAAGAAAGTATATCCAGGTCTTTCTAGAGAAGTCATCTACAAATATTACATAATATAAAAAACCTGCCATGGAGGGTACAGACATAGGTCCACATAAGTCAGAATGAACCAGTTCTAATATGTTTTTGGTTTTACTCAAACTGTTATGGAAGGCCCCCTTTGTATTCTTCCCTAGGGCACACCCTTTGCATGCTCCTTCATGAATATGATTTAGTTTGGGTAATCCTGTTACTAATTTTTCCACAGAAGGTAGGGCACGAAAATGAATATGTCCTAGTCTTTGATGCCAAATTTCATTTGAATCAGAAATCTCATGAATAAGGGCTTGATTGATGTCAGTGCACAGTTTGTAGAGATATCCTTGTCTTATCCCTATAGTTTGAGCTTTCTTTATGGTGGAGTTCTTAGGCCACACTAGGACTTTTCCATCCATAAAGGTGACCCTATATCCGTTGTCTTCAAGAGCAGAAATGGATATGAGGTTCCTCTTTATTCCTGGTACAAATAATACTCCAGTGAGTTGAAGAGAGAGGCCAAACTTCAGATTTATGGTGCAAGTTCCAACCCCCTTAACTGGATGTGCAGAATCATCCCCAATAGTTACTTCTTCTTCAGTTTCTTCTAGCATAGTATCTAGGTGTTCTCTGAATCCCGTGATGTGCCTTGAAGAACCACTATCAATTACCCAATTATTGACTATGTTTGATACTTGACTTGATAATGCTTAGTAGAAAACAAATTTCTCAGAATCATGTTCTGTATTTGACTTTTCAACTTTAGCAAAGGATGCCTGTTGTTTTGTTCTATCAGGGCACTTGATTGCATAGTGTCCATACTGATCACATTTGAAACACTGTATTTGGGATATGTCTTTCCTTTTCTTGGATGATCCCTTTCCATACGAGTTCTTTCTCTTGAAGTCTTTCTTCTTACCTTTCTTATGAGAAGTTGTGTTAAGTACATGAATATCCTCATCTATAGGTTTCTGAAGTTTTCCTTTTGACATTAGTCTTGTTTCTTCCTGCAAGCAATCTGCTCTCAGCCTATCAAATTTAGGGAGTTTAGATCTGGCACTTATCCCTTGGACAAATGACTCCCATGAGTTTGGTAGACCATCTAGAGCTATTAGAGTTAACTCCTTACTATCAATTTGATGACCAATTGTTGACAGTTGATTTCTTAGTTCAGTGATTCTCATGAAATACGAATTAACAGATTCTCCCTTGTTTATTTGAATATGATTAATTTGCCTCTTTAGAGCAAGGGTCCTACTGGTGTTGTTTACTTCAAAGGTGCTTTCAAGAGATTTAAACATTAGGTATGCAGTCTCATGTTTAGACAGAATAGGTACTATATGGTCCCTAACTGCATCTACTATAATTTTCATGGTTTTCTCATTGTTCTCAGTCCATTGAGATTTCTCCAGATCATTCTTAGGCTCTATCTGGTTTTCTTTCACAAATGAGTCTAACTTATGTTCTTTTAAGATCATCATGATTCAGAATTTCCATGATGTAAAGTTGTTAGCACCTTCAAGACGGTCCTCGAATCTGATTACACTAGACATTATGAAGAGAGGAATGTGATTTCAAGAGAGAATGCGATTTAAATAATCTGAAATGAATTTAATCGGATCTTCCTAACGTGGCTCTGATACCATGTTAAATAAGATTAAACGTATCAGATTATGTCCAAAAATTTGCAGTCACACGTCTGAGTCTTCTTCGAATTAGGTGATCTCCCTGAAGCAGAGTGTCTATCGATTTCAATGCCTGCAAGACAGGGAAAAGCAGTCCCTTAAATGAGATGCTGACGCGACTCAAGAAGAGACATGTCCTTTGAGAGGACGTGTCTCCACAAGGTGAAGACGCGTCCACTCAAGGGACGTGACCCTTGTGTGCGGGTTGCATAACTAATCTGAGTTATTCAGAATTAACTCAAACTAAAGTTAACACAACAATCATCTATAAATGAAATACGATTTCACCAAATTCGAATTTTATCATCTACAAAAATTCGAAATTTAATCTTGAAGGATTATAAGACAGTTTAGGTTAAATATAAATGATGATGATGCATTACTGCAATCATCATTTATATCTGACCGATGCTATCTAAAATCAACAGGGAGTTACGATTGGAATATAGAAAATAAAATTTTGGAGCTCATTTTTGGTTATGAATAGAAATTTTTGGGAGAAAATTGGTTCTTTGCCGTTGTTTACAAAACTTTGCGGATATGAAATCCTTCATGAAGAATATCATCTTCGAAGTTGAAATATGTTTTCTGGGTCATCATAGACCATCTCAGTTGGAAATTGAGCTGGTAGCTCAAGTTATTTAATGCTCATAAAATATTGGTGATTGTTATTCAGGAGTCATGAGGTCTAACTCGCAGATTCATTTACCTTGATTTATAGCTGCTCAAATTATTTTTAAGAGTTGTCCTGTGAAGCTGTCCACATAAGAGGAATTAATCGCAAGTTTTATTGGGGCTGTAACAAATCTAGAGGACCATATGATTCAATGTATGAAGCGCCGTACACATTTTAAGTGGGTTTTGGGAAGTGTGAAGACTTGGCATAGACTTTATGTGATGTGGGAGTTAAGACTTTTCAATGTAGAAAGAAACATTTTAAACAAGGTCCACACCATGTGATGTAATGACCCACCTTAGTTTTCAGATTGCAAATAACATTATAATAAGAGCTTTAGATAGACAACTTCATTTATGGAATTAAGGAAGATCATCTAATGCATTGGGAGTGCTCACAACAACATTTTTGAGTATAAATGACAATGATATATATGGAACAGAGTGCAGACTTCATTCTATTTTATGCATAGTTCAATCTAAAAATAATACCACTGAATTGCAGAGCCATGCTCGGGTTCAAACCTCCTCACAAGTATTTTTGGGAAAATATATTGATAACAAAAAATCAAGGTTGCCTGATACGACAACCCTTTCCATCCAATATGCATGCCACTGTATCAAAAACGGGTACGGATACAGTATGGCATAAACATGGCTAGGATACCATGCGGAAGTGTGCTTGAAAAAACTGATATTTTCAGCCGTGCCGGATTCGTAGGGATTTGGCTACCCTAACACAAGTGACAAATCTGAAACATAACTCCAGTTTTATTTTAAAAATAGCAAAGCAACATGGAGTTTTTTGAGTTCTTTTTGGTTTAAAAATTTATAAATAAGCATGCGATAATGCAATCTTACACCATTTGAAATTTGTGATATTTTTTGTGAGATTTTCGAGTGCTTTTCTGCACGAAATTTTCCATGGATTTTTTTTTGAGCTTTACAAGGGTTTTCCTGTGCAATTTTTTTCACGGATTTTTTCGACAGTGCTTTTTGCGTGATGCAAGGAAGGAATGAGCCACGGAGGAGTGAGCCAGTTGTTCTACGCTAAAAAATTTAAGGTATTCACCGGCAATCTTTTGCAAATCTGCACCATGTTTGATTTTTCATCTGAGCGTTGGCGTCTTCGTTCCATTCCTAGCTGCAATTAAATTGTTCCTACGCTGCACTTTGCCAACCTAGTGCCATTCGTCTCACTGCTAATCTTCGGTAGCCCCCTCCTTTTTTTTTTTCCTCTCCCCTTTTCTCTCCTCTCCTTCTCTTTCTCACCTTGGTGCGCCCCACCCTTGCCCCCGAGCCCCCTTTTTTGTTTGTTTGCCCCCCTTTTCCTCTCTTTCTTACCTCCTTTCCTTTTGACTTTATTTTTTAGCTTGTTATCCTCTTTGTTGGTTTCTTTAAAATGTTCATGACTTAGGAAAAGTTAGCTCTCTCTCTCTCTCTATATATATATATTCATATTGTGCCTATTTTATATTTTTTCATTTTGCTAATTATTTGCTTTTCATATAGTGCCTTTTTATTTTCTTATTCATCTTGCTATTTATTTGCTTATTTTAGCTATATATATATATATTTGCTTTTTTCCTTTTCAAAATATATATTTACTTGCTTATTTATATATATATATATTTATTTGCTTATTTATTTGCCTATTTCCTTTTTATAATATTTTATTTATTATTATATATATATAATTATATATATACTTTTATTTGTTTATTGAGCCTTTAATATTGTTCCTTTTTAAAAATATTTTCTTTTCCCATTTGCTTATATATATATATATATATATGTTAATTGAGCTTATAATATTGAGACTAATTTTTGCTTCATTTTTAATCTTTTTTTCTACTTATTTGCTTAGTTTCTTATTTTTTCATTTATTTAATCCCTTCTAATTTCTTCCTTTCTTTTCTTTTTGAATTTCTTTGCTTGAATTTTTTTTCTATATTAGTCCTTTTATGATTGTTGCTCCTCTTTTTGGACCTTGGCTCTTCTCTTCATTTTATTAATCTTAATCCCTTCTTTATTATATTTCCTACCTTTTATTTGAATTCTTTTTGCTTATTCCTTGGTCTATATATATACATACACACCCTCTCCTTTGTGTCTTAATTTAGCATAGCTTTTTGTCCTTTTTTGTTCTTTTTAACTTATTTTGAGCTTCCTTCTCTTGGTTTTTAATTGTTTTTGGATCTTCAATTTCTTTCCTTTCTCATTATTTGCATGTACATTTTTGCTTTTTTTTGAGCTTTCTCTTTTGTTTCTCCTCTTCTTGCAAGTGTTTTGCTTTATTGCATTTTTTTCTCTCTTGCTTTATATATATTTATATTTATGTTCTCTCCTCTTATTCCTTCTTTTTCTTGTATTGTGGTTTTGGCTTTGTTTTTCGTGTGAATTTTTTGGCTTTTGAATTTAGTTTAATTTTGTCTCCCTTTTGCCTTGTATATATTATACTTAAATCAATAAAATATATACAACTTTATGTCTTATCTTCTTCTCTTTGCCTTTTTTGCAATTTTTATTCTCCTAGCTCTAGTTAATTTGTTTTCATTAGTCTCTTAATTGTCTGCCCTTATTTTTCAGCATGTATTATTATTAATAATTTTTTAATGATTTATTTCTTGTGCACATTGAATAGCACTTGGTCATTTGGTCAACCTTGTCCATCTTGGCACCTTGGTTCTTGTGCCTCCCTTCCTCAACCTCTCTCTTCCTTGCATTTTTATACAATGCTTGGTCTGCAACTTATCATTTTTTCCTTATGCTCTCTATTTTATCCTGATGATGGATCACAGAGTGTGATCCGAAATGTTGATGCAAAAAAAATTTGACACAATCTAATCTAGAAACATTCAGCAATAATCTTTATGGATTGTGGAAATACTTCAGCATTAAAAAATAATTTATATTTAAGAGGTTTTATTTTTAAATTAAATAGTTATTAAAAATAATTTAGATTTAAGAGGTTTTATTTTTAAATAAATTGAATTTGTTTTTTAATAATTTTATTATGAAATTAGTTTTAAATAATTTTGTAGATTAAAATTTATTAGTTTCCAAATATATTATTTGATTTATTTTAATTTTCCTTTATTATTAATATATTTAGTTTAATTTAAATTAATAATTAATTTAGGTTTAAATTTGGAAGTTATTGTGAAAATAATTTTAGATTCATAGTTTGTATATTTTTAAAAAGTTAAATTTAATAATAATAAATATTAAATATATATTATAACTTATTCAAAGTAGATATTTAAATCAATTTATTAAATAATTTGTGTTTAATATCAATTTATAGTATTTATGTTTTATAATTTTATTAAAAAGTTAATTATTGTAGGATATTAATAATGACATTATCGTCATCCAATGACGAAACATCAGAGAACAATGACAAGTGGATCAAGCCAAACCCTAAATCTCCACTAGGGAAATATGTGACCATTGTGGACAAAATTCAAGGTGGTGGAGGTTATAAATGGATATGTCATGAGTGTCAAAATGAATATAGAGGCTCCTATACCAGGGTTCGTGGGCACCTTTGCCACATAACAGGGAAAGTGTGTGCTGTATGTCCTGGTCCAAATGTTGATGGTTGTACATGGAAGGCATTGTCAGATGAAAAAATTGCAAAATATCAAAAAGAACAAGATGAAGCTGATAATCGTGTTCAAGCATCAAAACAAAGGTCAATTCTAAGTCTCAATAAACCCCATTGCATCTAGATTCAGCTTCAGAAACATCTATAGGTCACAAAAGGAGCAATTTAGGACCTCTGGAAAAAGCATTTAATTTGCAAAGTCGATAGGATACAGATCAAAATATTGCTTGTTGCTTGTATGCAAACGGGATTTCATTTAATGTGGTGCGTTCTCCATATTGGCAAGAAATGATTAGGTCAATTAATGAGGCACCAAAAGGATACAAAGGTCCAGGCTATGAAAAAGTTCGTACCACCCTTTTGTCTAAAGAAAAAGATATTATTGACAGACAATTGCAGCTGATTTGAGCTTCATGGAAAATCTCAGGTGTTTCTATCATTTGTGATGGATGGAAGAATGCTAGAAACAGGCCACTGATCAATGTGATTGCAATGAGTGCAAAGGGGGCAATGTTTTTGAAAGCCGTGGAATGCAAGGCTGATGAAAAAGATACCCAATTTATTGCCAATATTCTAATTGAAGCAATTGAGTCTGTGGGGCCAGAAAATGTTGTTCAAGTGATCGCAGATAATGCAAAAGTATGTAGAGCAGCAGGGTTGGTCGTGGAAGCAAGATTTCCAAACATCTGGTGGACTCCTTGTGCAGTTCATTCCTTTAACTTAATGCTACAAAAAATTGCAAAATTCAATGGATACAAAAAATTTATGAATAAGCCAAAGAAATTCAAATGTTTATTTGTAATCATCACATGTCACAGGCCATTTATTGGCAATTTGCTAAGTTGGAGTTGCTAAAGGTAAGTTTTCTTTTGTATCAAAAATATTTAAATCATTATTTTTTTGAAATATTTGAAATTTATTATGTTAATTTTTATTTTTTTCAATTGAAGGTGGTTGAGACTCGTTTTTCCACGCACTACATTGTTCTTAAAAGGCTTGTGGATGTGAAGCAAGCCTTGAAAAGTATGGTGATTAGTGATATTTGGGTAGTTTGGAGGCATTCTCAAATAGATAGAGCAAATAATATCAGAACACTAATTCTTGATGATGATTGGTGGGCTCAAGTTGACTACTTGCTCTCTTTCACTGAACCGATCTACACTCTCATTCGTCGTTGTGACACTGATAAGGCAGTTTTGGGTGACATCTATGATTGCATAGATACAATGGTTGAGTAGGTTAGAGACATTATTATAGCAAAAGAGCAAGACCCAACTGAATTTTTTTATAAACAGATATATGAGGTTGGAATATTCCGAACCAATTTTTTCAATTTTTTGAATGCAATTACAAACAACATGCACCCGTTAAGGTTAGTTGGAAACCCAAATGATGCGGAAGTAACCCTAACCTAGAATGTACACCAGGATCCCGAGGCGGGCAAGGTGTGAGCATATGGTCAGAGGATCTTAATGCATTGCTGAACTGAGTAATTCTAACCAAGGATGTGTCCAAGGTGGACGAACATATGGTCAGAGGATCCCTACCAAATACAAATGCTGAAAGTAAACTCGACGCCAAGGATGTGCTTTCCAACCCAGAGTGGGAATGGAGCTACCATATGGCGGAGATGCTAAGAACTACAATGCAATTCAAAACGTAAATAGGCGGCAAGCCAGCCTCTTCCACTTATTCAATGGGTATTACAAAGCATGAAGAGAAAGATTAGAAGATGCTGACAGCACTACTGTTCAGCTTACAATGTAGTAGAGAATGCCTGCCAAGAACATAACGTTAGAACTAATTAATGCTGCAACAATATAGAAGACTTTCCCTTGCTTAACAAGAATGCTAAGACCAAGAACTCCACTCAAAGGATCAATCTTGATATTCTGATTTGTGACAGACCTGCACTTGAAATGCTCAATCAGCAACACAAGGAACCACTAAATTGCTCACTACTCCCTCAATACTCAACCAAATGACCTCAAATCAGATGCAATGGCTTCCTATGAAGAGGGCGATTATGTTACATTCAAGAAACCACTCACAAACCTCAGTAATAATTTAGCCTGCATCCCAATGCAGCTCTAAAGAGGGGGGCGGCCTGCAAATAGGGACGATTTGCTTTTATAAATTCAAGTTCTTCACAATAAAGTCTGCAAATTAGCACAAAGGGGCCCCCAACCTAGAGGAATGGAAATATGCAACACCCAGAATGAATATATTTTTATTTTTTGATGTATGAGCAAAAACAACATTCAGCTACACTGAATCAGCAACTCCAGAATTTAACTATAATGCAAGAAACTAAACTACATATGCAAGCAAATGCTACAAAGCAAACCTCACTACAAAATCTCACTCAAACACATACTAACTCTCCACTAGTTGCTCTCTTTCAAGCAAGAAGTCGAGCCAAGGCTAGGAGGCATTCATTCCTCGAAGCAATCCAATCACCAATTTGGCAGCATAACTTTACTGTAGACAAAAGATGTGAAATGAAGACCCAAGGCTCCCTTTTATAACTTTGAGAAGACACCTCCAGAAGCTTCCAGAAGGTGTGCCCAATCCTCAAGATGCTTTTATGGTTTGACTTGACCATTGACCAAGCATCAAGGTGGCGTCCCAATTTCAAGAAAGATATAAATCATTTTTGAATAAAATAACAAGCTCTCCAAAGTTGGCGTACCTTTCTCTTTGAGCGTTTTTGACCTTTAGAAACATCAAATATTTCTTAATGAAATAAACACCCTCAAAAGTCCCTCTTTTAAAAACAACTTAAAGTTGTCTCATTAGGCCAAGGGGTCCCAATATTAAATTATAACATTTTTTTGATTAAAATTACTTATCTCACCAGAAAATGCATCAAAGGCCAAAATCAATCATACCAACTGAACTGAAGCCAACCTATCCACTGCCAAAAATAGAATTTACTAAAAATAGTAAATTCTCGAAGATGCTCGGATTGCACTGCAAGTCATATCACTATGAAGCTCTCTAAAAACCCAGAAAGAATCTGCAAGTCAATCTCCAAATTTTGAGCAACAACCACCTCCAAAACGGGAAACCCTAATTTCACCCTCCGAGTAGCCTACGGGTCTCCGGAATAGGCCAACGGTCAACTGAAATCATCATGCTTGAGAAAGGGACATTACAGAGGTAATCAAGAAGAGATGGGATAAAATGACAACTCCTTTGCAATTTTTGGCATATGCTTTGAACCCCAAATACTACCATGTTGATATGTTGGCATTGCCAAATAGAAACACCAAATATGGATTTGAGGTAGTTGACGTATATGAGAAAGCCTTCAAAAAAATGTTTACAGATCCTAGAGTTGCTGGGGAGATTCGAGATGAGTTTGGGACTTTTGCATCCTCTGATGGAACATATGTAGATGTTGAAGCAATGGTAGATAAAAAGGAAAAGGACCCTATTAAGTGGTGGAACTTTCACGGTGCCATGACAAAACATTTGCAAAAACTGGCTATCAAACTTCTATCGCAGGTTTAATATTATATGAATTATGTTTTAATTTAAATTATTTCTTATTTTTTATTTTATTTGATTGCACGTCTTTGTAAGTTTTAATTATATAATATTTTTTTATAGGTTTCAAGTTCTTTTGCATCTGAGAGGAATTGGAGCACATATGGTTTCATCCATTCAGTGAAACGAAATAGATTGGCAGCTAGTAGAGCAAAGGACCTTCTATATATTCATTCTAATCTTCGTCTCTTGTCACATTCCTCCATAGACTACATGAAGGGACCTAGTAGACTTTGGGATGTAGAGCCTGAAATGAGTGACATTGATGTATACATAAATGCATTGACACATCTCAATCCCATTGTTGAGAATTCTGACATAGTAAGAGGGTCCTCTAATGAATCTTCATTTGGTTTTGAGAATCTAGTTGGCGGTCATACTCAATCCAACTATCATAACTCTTTAGAGAATCTTGATGATTTAGAACTCCAATTTCAGGAGAATGGTGATGATATTTTTGATAGCATGTGATTCTGTGATGTTCCCTTCCCAGAACATATATAGTAACAGTTGTAGTTTGCTACAGGACTTGAACAATTTGTAAATGATAAACAACTTGTAGATGAAAGTTTGCACAGAAGGTAAGTTGCAACTAATGAAATAGATTATTTGTACCAATTAACTCAATTGATTCCAAAACATCATTCAGAACTTCTGATCATTTTAGATAAACAATGGGACACTTAAGATATATAGTTTCCCATATAGTCATTTCGACACCAAATTGAGAATTGTATTAAGGAAGTTATAGACATCTCCTTGACATTCAGACTCAGATTGCATAGACGATTTCAAAGAAGCTCAGTGTTTATAACAACCATATAAGCATGCCCGTGTAAGATTAGCACCATTGAAAATGCAAGACTTGCAATTAAAGTACCACAAAACATTGTATAACAGAATTATGTCAATGTTTCAATTAAGTTCGAGATATACAGGACACAGGAAATTCGTCTACAATAGATCCAACACAATAGAACCTCCAAATGTACACAGATGGGAATGATTGATTCTAGACGTATTCCAGTAAGTTCAAAGGATGTGCACATACCCATTAACAACCGTTGTCAACTTGAACTGCTCAATATTGGGACTTAGAAAACATGTGAAAGATGATCCTTCGTCGCCCGTGAAAGATAGACGCGTCGAGTATGAATCCCATCACTGAAGGAAACACCACTGATCTTCGAATGAATACATTACATTCTCGATAATACTCTTTACAGGTCCATGATGATGTTAAAACTCCCACGCTGGCATTGGGTGATAATATTTGATTACAAAGACTCCCGTGATTGATATCTCGACTACCAGTATGGAACTCCTGCAATGCTCGATAGCAATGTCTCAAACCCATCTCCAGCATTAGATTGGAAATGTCCGTTTGATGAGAAAGGCCCGATAATGTGATCACCAATGTTCCCACTTAGATAGATATTATGGCATGAATTTCATAACCAACCGGAAGTAGAACCATCGTATCTATATAGACTCTCAAGTTGAATCCTTGTATGACTTCGTCAATTCCTAGTGCAAAACAAATATGCTCCACTTGTCTACAATGCTCTTCTTTCTATTATTAGCCAATTACACAGTCGAAAGGTAAGATCATGTAAACAACCAACTCAGGGGCTACATCCTAGGAGGCCATCAAATTGCCTGAGAGTTTTCGTTCCAGTGCAAAAATCAAAACCAGACATTCTTCAATTTTTCGTGATTTCTTATTCAATACACCAATCGACATTTTATCGATCATCATTTAGTTTCGTCAACTGAATTATTTTTTGAAGACTTTATAAAGGCCTTTATAAAGTATTAAATATTTATTCATGACTTTATAAAATCTAAATATAGCTGATTAATTAATTAATTCAAAAGTCTAAAAAATAGTTAAAATAATTAAAGACTATTTGAATACTCAATTAATTAACTACAATTATATTGGCTCAATTAAGAAACGGGGACATCACAGTCCCCCTTGCTCGGCATTGCTTGTCCTCAAGCAACTACAAACCCGAGTGCTGTAATATCTGTTCGCCTTCCCATGTGGCGTCCTCAACAGGTAAATCCCTCCATTTGATTAAATACTCTTTGATTGTCCTGCTTCGCAAGTTGCGTTCGTGCATGTCTAGAATAGAATCAGGCACCAATATCAACTTTCCTTCCTCATCCAGCGGAGGAAGCTCAAGGGATGGGGTAGTATGCTAACCAATTGCCTTTAAGGCACGAGACATGAAATACATTGTGGATTTTGCTTCCTTCAGGCAGCTCTAATTCGTACGCGACTTCACCTACCCGCCTTTTGATCTGATATGGTCCATAAAATCGTGGTTTGAGCTTTTCCGCACCACACTATTTCAATGTAGATTTCCTGAAAGGCTGAAGATGCAAGAAAACCATATCACGAACTTCAAAAACCCTCTCAATCCTATGCTTATCAGCATAAGGTTTTTGCTGATTTTGAGCATGTTGTAGATTTTCCTTAAGTGCCCTGAGAATATCTTGACTATCCTGCACCAACTCCTTTGCCTTGGGTACTTTGCTATCATCGAAAGCTAGATCCATGAAGGTCATAGCATCATATCCGTATAAAGCTCTGAAAGGTGACATACCTATTGACATATGGTATGTTGTGTTATAACAATGTTCTCCCAAATGTAGCCATCGAACCCATGCCTTTTGCTGTCCCGACACATAATTCTGCAGGTATCCCTCTACCCACTTATTGACTATCTCTGTTTGTCCGTCGGATTGAGGATGGTAGCTTGTACTAGGAGATAACTTAGTCCCTGCCAATCTGAACAATTCCTGCCAAAATATGCTAAGGAACTTGCTGTCCCTATCACTCACAATATTCCTTGGGAGCCCATGTAATCGGAATATTTCTCTAAAGGATAACTCTGCTATCTGAGGTTCCTTAGACTCAACAGAGATGGCAAAGAAATGTGCATATTTTGTTAACCCATCAACGACAACATAGATGCGATCTTTATTCTGAACTCGTGGTAAACCTATGATAAAATCCATGGATATGCTTTCCCATTTTTGATTAGGAATGGGTAAAGGCTGCAATAAACCCGTTGGCGATGTAAGCTCAGACTTGTTCTATTGACAAGTCAAACACTCCTTGACATACTGCAAAACATCACCTTTGAGACCCTTCCACGAGAATCTCCCCCAAACCTGTCTATATGTTTTGAAGAATCCTGGATGTCCTGCCAAAGGGGTGTCATGTATAGCTTGCATGATCTTACTCTTCATTTTTGACTCCATTACCAAAAATATCCTGTTCTTGTAAAAACTCAAATCATCAATCACCTGATATCTATCATTGTGTAAACTCCCATCTATGATATCACACACAAAAGCACTCTTATAATATTCAACCAACACTTGAGATTTCCAATCAAGTGAAATCTCTGATAAAGAGCAGAGTGTTGGTTTCCTAGATAAAGCATCAGCTACCATGTTCTTTTTGCCTTTTACATATTCAATATCGAAATCATAAGCCTGAACTTTGCTTACCCACTTTTGTTGATGCTCATTCAAATCCTTCTGCTCAAGGAAGTATTTCAAACTGTTGTGGTCTGTTTTAACCACGAATTTCCCTCTGACAAGGCATTGCTTGAACTTCGTCAAAGTGTGCATAATGGCAAGCATTTCCTTGTCATAAGTAGAGTAAAGCCACTTCGCATCTCTCAACTTCCGACTCTCGAATGCTATAGGATGCCTGTTTTGCATGAGTACTGCACCTATCCCCTCATCTGATGCATCGCACTCCAATACAAATGGTTGAGAGAAATCCGGAAGAGCCAAAACAGGACAGGAGCTCATCACCTGCTTAAGCTTGTCAAATGTAACTTGTACCTTATCCGACCATTTGAAAGCCCCCTTTTTTGTGAGGTTTGTAAGGGATGCAACTAATTGAGAAAAACCCCTGACAAACCTCCTATAATAACTACATAAACCAAGGAAAGCTCGCAGATCAGAAATATTCTTTGGTGTTGGCCAATCCAAAATTGCCTGAATCTTTTTCTGATGAACCTTCACACCACCTGCACCAATGACATGCCCCAAATATAATATCTGTGTCATCCCAAATTCACATTTAGATGCTTTTGCAAACACTGATTGGGCCTCCATAATACCTAGAACCTCATCTAAATGCTGAAGGTGTTCCTCCCAAGTCTTACTGTAGATTAAAATATCATCAAAAAATACCAACACTAATTTCCGCAATTGTTTCCTGAACACATGATCATACAAGATTGAAAGGTTGCAAGTGCATTTGTAAGACCGAAAGGCATTACCAAGAATTCGTAGTGTCCGTAGTGGCATCTAAATGCAGTCTTATGTATATCTTCATTACGGACCCGAATTTGATGATATCTCGAACGTAAATCAATCTTAGAAAAATAAACTGCTTTGTGTAGTTCGTCAAACAACTCATCTATTCTCGGTATGGGATATCTGTTCTTAATTGTTTTTTTTGTTCAACGCACGATAGTCGATACACATACGCATCATGCCATCTTTTTTCTTCACAAGCACCACCGATGAAGCAAACGAGCTGGAGCTGGGCTTGATGTGCCCCATATCTAGCAACTCCTTGATTGTTTTCTCTATTTCATCTTTGAAGCGCTTTGGGTGCCGATATGGAGTGGTAATCACGGGCTTGGCACCCTCTTCCAATTCTATCACATGCTCAAAACCATGACCCAGTGGTCTACCAGGAGGGAGATCTCCAAACACCAATCTATGCTTGTCTAATATGGTCTGCACATCCACTGGATAAACTCTATCTTTCTCGGTGGCAGAATTAGAAGTTATAAAACATTGGGCTGCCCAAGCAACCTCCCCATGTCTAGAAAAGGCCTCCATGCGCTTTGCTGAAACTATCTTTGGAGCACCATCTGATAATGCTCGCAACACCACATTCTTACCCCCTGATGTGAACTCTAACTCCATCTTCTGAAAATCCTAACTGTATCATCCCAGAGAGCTTAGCCATTGAACTCCCAACACTGTATCAATGTCCCTGATTCCAACTACATAGAAATTGTCCGTGACTGTATAATCTCCCATTTGAATGCTCAATTGGGGAACCTTGGTAGTGCAATCCATCTTAAAGCCATTTGCTACTGTGACATTGAAACCAACAAAGTCCTCTACCTGTAGTCTCCTTTTGGCTACATATCCCTCGTCAATAAAATTATGCATGGCTCCACTGTCAATCAAGCAAGTCACCTACTGTCCATTAATAACTCCTCTTACTCAAAATGGATGATACTTAGGCACACCAGATAATGTAGCAAACCCACCTTGAGTCTCCCCTTCCCTAGGATTGTTATGTTCTGTCTGCTGCTCGTTTTCACTTTAAGAACTAGCATCAACTGTCTCCTCCTCCACATCATAAGTGACCTCTATATAATGTACCTTGCCCTTCCCAAGGCATCGATGATTACGATCCCATGGCTCCTTGCAAGTGAAGCATAGCTGCTTCCTGTGTAATTCATTCCTGCTCACAAAATCAAGCTTAGGAGGATTTGGTTTGGGCTGATTGGAAGTTTTAGTGAATGGCTTGTTATTCTTGAAACTTTTCTTTGGTGGTTGTGAATTAGAATGTGATGTCTCAAGATCTAATGCCATCCGGATAGCATCCTGCAAGGTCCTTGGCTTGAAAGCCTTCACCAACCCTCTCAAACTATAATGTAGTCCCTCTGTAAATAACATCACCACTCGTCTTTCTGATATATCCGGGACCATAACTACCACCTGCTGAAATTCGTTGACGTAACTATCAACATGATCACGCTGCTTGATCAAAGCCAATTCCTTGAAATAAGCCTCTTCATCTTTCTTGTCAAATCGAGCAATTGATTTGCTGCTAAATTCCTCGTAAGATTGGATTAGAGCATGATTCTGCATCACCAATCCATGATGCCACCAATCATACGTTGCACCCTCCAGATGTAATGTTGCAAATTTAATTGCTTCTGTCTCCCACATTGGTTTTAGATTTAGGAAAGTATCCAACTTGTGAATCCAAGAACGGGTTGTAGTTTTCCCGCTCCCGTCAAAGTTGGGCAGTGTAAGTTTACCCAAAGCATGCTAGTAGTCTCTGTGAGGCCCATGGGGTCTTTGCTCCTGTTGTGTTCTCCTCCTATCCCTCCGTTGATTCATATATTGATTCAATGTAATCTCTTGTCTAATAGCATGAGGAAGAGTGTGATATTCATCGTAAACTTCCGTCACCTCATTAATCAAGGGTTGCTTTGCTTCCGGTTGTACCTCTTCCTCCTCATTCCTAGGAATGAATGTAGGCTGAAAAGGCCTACTGGATCCTCCTGAATTAGTTCCCCTGGGTTCATGTTTCCAACATTGCTCCCATCACTTGTATTCTGACCCACTCTCAATCAACTATTGTTGGGACTGCATAGACTGCTGCATCATTTGTTTTTGGCCATGTGCTAAATCGTTCAAAATATTCTGAACATTATCATTTCCACTCTTGTTACCTCTGTTGTGTGAACCTTCTCGATCTGAATCTCCCATTGTTTCAATTTTCGGTGGGTCACTAGGAAATTGCCGGGCTGCAAGAACTGCAGAAAAGGTATCTTCTTCTGGATAAGGGTTAGCAACTTGAAATTGCCTCCGTCTCTGCTCACTTTCAAAATATCTTCGAGCCCTATCATTAGTGTTCATGAACCCTCAGGTTGGCAAGATTTCTGGCTCTGATACCACTGTGATGTTCCCTTCCTAGAACATATATGGTAACAGTTGTAGTTTGCTACAAGACTTGAATAGTTTGTAAATGATAAACAACTTGTAGATGAAAGTTTGCACAAAAGGTAAGTTGTAACTAATTAAACAAATTATTTGCACCAATTAACTCAATTGATTCCAAGCATCATTCAGAACTTTTGATCATTTCAGATAAACAATGGGACGCTTCAGATATATAGTTTCCCATACAGTCATTTCGACACCAAACTGAGACTTGTATTCAGGAAGTTACTAACATCTCATTGACATGCAGACTTAGATTGCATAGACGATTTCAAAGAAGCTCAGTGTTTATAACAACCATATAAGCATGCCCTCGTGTAAGATTAGCACCACTGAAAATGCAAGACTTGCAATTAAAGGACCACAGAACATTGTATAACAGAATTATGTCAACGTTTCAATTAAGTTCGAGATATAGAGGACACAGGAAATTCGTCTACAATAGATCCAACACAACAAAACCTCCAAACGTACACAAATGGGGATGATTGATTCTAGACGTATTCCAATAAGTTCAAAGGATGTGCACATACCCGTTAACAACCGTTGTCAACTTGAAATGCCCGATATTAGGACTTAGAAAACATGTGAAAGATGATCCTCCATCGCCCGTGAAAGATAGACGCGTCAAGTATGAATCCTGTCACTGAAGGAAACACCACCGATCTTCGAATGAATACATTCTCGATAATACTCTTTACAGGCCCGTGATGATGTTAAAACTCCCGCGCTGGCACTGGGCAATAATATTTGATTACAAAGACTCTCGTGATTGATATCTCGACTACCAGTATGGAACTCTTGCAATGCTTGATAGCAATGTCTCAAACTCGTCTCCAACATTAGATTGGAAATGTTCGTTTGATGAGAAAGGCCCGATAATGTGATCACCAATGTTCCCGCTTAGACAAATATTATGGTATGAATTTCATAACCAACTGGAAGCAGAACCATCATATCTGTATAGACTCTCAAGTTGAGTCCCTGTATGACTCCGTCAATTCCCAGTGCAAAGCAAATATGCTCCACTCGTCTACAATGCTCTTCTTTCTGTTATTAGCCAATTACACAGTTGAAAGGTAAGATCATGTAAACAACCAACTTAGGGGCTACGTCCTAGAAGGCCATCAAATTGCCTGATAGTTTCCATTCCCAGTGCAAAAATCAAAACCAGACATTCTTCAATTTTCCCTGATTTCTTATTCAATACACCAATCGACATTTTATCGATCATCATTTAGTTTCGTCAATTGAATTATTTTTTGAAGACTTTATAAAGGCTTTTATATAAAGTATTAAATATTTATTCATGACTTTATAAAATCTTAATATAGTTAATTAATTAAATAATTCAAAAGTCTAAAAAATAGTTAAAATAATTAAAGACTATTTGAATACTCAATTAATTAACTACAATTATATTGGCTCAATTAAGAAACGGAGACATCATCGATTCTATCAAACTATCAATGTATTTGAATTTTGTTTTAATAATAAAATTATATTTAAATATAAACATTTTGAAATATGTTGCATTTATGTCTATATTACTTATAAAGTAATGAAAAATTTCTGTAATAATTTAGAAAATTGTGTTATATATATGCGTGTATGTGTTTTTTATGAATGCTGTATCTTGCCATATCCATATGAGAGGTCTTGAAAAACAGCTGTATCCGTATCCGATACCGTATCTGTATTCGTACCCGTATCCATGTCCATGCAACTTTGCAAAAAATACTATCAGTAATACAAGGACAGTTAATACATTGAATTACCAGTTGCTCCTCTCCCTTGGTAAAGGCATCGCTTGTTAGAGCCTCACAACTTGCAACCAGACGTCCCCTATCAGATGTTTCACCAGCAGCATGTTGTATCCCCAGGTTGCACAATTTCCCACTCAGCAAAATGCCTATCAAGGGAGCAACATTCATCTACAGGCATTCACACACCTTCTCACAAAGTACAGTCAAGAGTTGAGTCTTCCCACAATCCAAATCTGCACTTTAATGCCTTGAAAACCTTTGCATTGAATCAACAATATAGAGGGACATGATACCACAAATAGTTACCAGCCCAAACACTTGAAATGTTTTTCTGAACACACATGATATCTAGCTGGAAAATGGACGGCTTGATCAATGAACTCAACCCCTCAAATAACTTGAATTTAAATGCAAAGGAATGTTTGCTTAGTCAATAGGCTAAGTTTGAACAAATACCCACAACTCAACAAGCCATCTTTTACTCCATCAATAGCTCAAGGGAGGTACGGCCTAGTTTGCTGTATGGAAGCTTCAAATTAAATAATGGCCTCTGATTGAGTGGTTTTCAATGCAGAGAACTTATTTCTCAGTCATATAATAGCCATTGGAAAGAACCTAGAGCTATCTTTGATCATCACAAGACAATACCAACATTAATGCATGTACGACACCCAACTGGTATGGCTAACACAGGAAATTAAATGAGCAATTAACATTCATTGGTGCTGCTCAGATCTCATTGCCCAGGCCTAGAAACAGTTTTTAAACACTACCCATAACACTTAACAGCTCCAATCACCAACAATAATCAAATATGAAGTGCAATCTCACTCCCTGTATGGCTGGCTTGGTACGGATTGCTGGAAGTACGACTCAAACCAGACATTAAATATGCATTTTCAAACTTATCTCTATATTCAAATATCAATGTCCAGCTATGAGGAGAAATAAGAATGACACCCAAAAGCATATCTACATCATATTTCCAACTAACAACTGAAATATGAGATTCATTGCATCACCTTGTACTGAATAATAAACCCATCCTCAATCTTGCAGGAATGTAAATCGAATATCTTCAAATACGCAATTGAAGCACAAGTATAGACTCTGAGTGAATATATCGGCTATCACCCAGAGAGGATCTTTCACCATCATGGATGATATTCTCCAAGAGGGGTTTCGTTTTCCAGAGTTCCGAGATGAACCAGGTTCAATCTCCAGACCCACATGGGTTTCAAAAAGAGAAATAGAATAATCCAACATAACCAAATGAGCTCTCAAAACCTCCTTTTATACTTTTCTCACCAAACTCTCCGGAGGCTTCTAATTTAAAATTCACTTTTTAATTAAAACACCCTTTTAACTCCAAAAATGACCTTTTCATTAAAATAATCATATTTTGACACACAAGGACCTTGTTTAATGCATCCATGATTTAAAGCATCTCATCCCAGTTTCGACGAGCAATAATACTAAGGCCCATTTTAAATATTTTAATTTATATTTGGCAACCTTAGTAATTTAATTAAAATATAACCATTAATATACTCAATTTGCGGAAACTGCCAGAATGCATCAGAGTTGGAAAACTAACTGCATAGGAGTGATCTTGATGAAGAGTATAGATGAACGGAGCCGACCAGGTGACTTACTATAAATAGACACTCTTTCCAAGAATCTTGGAGCCCAAACTGGAAGCCGAAAATAACATCCGAGAGTATCGTAGAACTCCTCTACACCCTCTAAACTCACTGGTAACCTCAGATTATCCCTCTGATCATGCAGACACAAACCCAAAAAAACATGTCCGACTACAAAGCAAGCGAATCCTAAAATGGGGACATTACAAGTAAATTCTGTACAGATGAGGAATATCGTGGTTTCTTCTTGGAGTGCCGTATGAATCACATGTATTGCGCATTATCTTAGGAGTTAGAAATTTCAGAAAAGAATTTATTATTAGCCATTGTACTACTCAGAGGAGGTTGTAATTGAGACGAAGCCGCTGTAGAAATTACCTGTGCATATTTCAAAAAGGGGTTGCTGTACAGTTTGGAAGAAAGTTGTACCAAGTGTTTTCTTCTGCATTTAGTTGGTGAGAGTTATACTAGGTTGGAAGGAGAATTTAATGCACTGCAAGCTTTCCAGATTATGAATTAAGTCTGAGTATTCAATGTAATTCTGTATATTGTCTGCCGAGAAAATTAACTGTTGTATATATATATTTCCTGCAATTATTAAACTAGCTGTTTGAGAAACCTGTGTATTTAATTCTGAAAGTTGAGAGATTAGTTTCTAAGGTAGTTGTTGTGAGTTTTTTGTAAAAGTTTAAACTTCTGGGAAGAAACCAAATCAAACACATATTAACTTCATATCAGCAACATGTTTGACAAAATGTCTGATTGGTGCAATTGATGAGAGTGCAAAAATTGGGGTAGTACATTTCAACTTTTAAGCTTCGAAATGTTTGAAATTCTATGTGTATGATTCAGCTAAGCTTTTCTACTAGACAGTTATCACTGAGAGAGACCTTATAATTGGATAAATTCATTCATGTAATCTGCTTGAATTTTTAGCCATCCTAAGTGAATTTTTGTGTTTTAGTTTTATATTTCTATGTGATGGATGGTTATAATTTCTAGAATGATTGCTTACAAGAAAATGTTTTTCTTTGCACATTCTAAGATTTGTGAGATAATTTAGTCTGTAAAGCTTCCCCTTCTAGTTGTCATTGTAGTATGCTTCTTTGTTCAGGATTAGTTTTGGAAAAAATTTACTCCCTTCTTGTGGATTTAGGAGTAAGGAATGAATTATCATTGAAACAAAGCAATAAGCCAATTTTCATGTTGTTTAGAGGTATGAAAATTGACAAGATATGCCCATCTTGAATAATTTTATGACTCTATACTCTATAGACTTATATGACTCTTATTTACTCAATATGGGATTGTTTATGTATTGTTAATGGATGAGTGAAATAAACAGTATGCTAACTGGTTTTCATATTCTGGCTTAACATACATTCTTTGTAATATACTTTGCCTCTCTTGCTAGATCTCAAGGCATACATTTTCACAAGTTCCTGAGCAAACCCATGGGGGCAATACCGTTGAACAAGATGTAATTTCATCAACTCTGAATTATCTTCTGAACTTCTAGTAACTACATGCTAGTTTTGGTGTCAGTTATTGTTATTGAAAAATGATGTTAATTATTTCTGTAGATAACAAGAAGGTATATTCATGATCAAGGGAAGACAGTATCCGAGGTTGTTCAAGAATGGAATGTGAAACTTGATGCTGGTGAAATTGGTAAGGCAGTTCAAAAAGCTTATGCTTGGTTTCCATGTCGTTAAATCTCCGATTTTTTCATACAGATGGAGCTTATCTTGTTTCCAACAAATGTATTAGAATGAGGATAAAAGTAAATGTTGGAATCTAGGATGCTTTGTATGCTGATATGGCTGTTATTTGTTTTTCATTTGTTGTTTGGGAAACTCTCAAGATTTCTGCATCATTGTGTGCATATTTTAAACCTTAAACCTTATGATTAAGAATTAAACTCAAATTTGACTTGTTTATAGATTTGAACGCAAGAAAGGAGATAATGCCCTTCTTCCCTTGAACTTATTTTGCTTTACAAAGGTACAGTGTCTAGGTAAGATTTGCAAATATCCAGAGATGATCTCCTAAAATATTTACAACATGACAAGAAAACTGGAGTTCAGCTTAATGTTCTGGCCAAAATGACCAGAAAATGGAGAACTTTGCAAAGGGAAATTATCCTAGCTGGAATGAGTTCAAGTATTTAAAAGAGAAGGCGTTGATCTTCAGAGTCATTTTATCCTATGTAAAAATAGACACTCAAGATATGGAAGTATAAACATCGGATTCCAACATTGGCTATATCGACATTGGAAGGTTAATGGTAATAATCATCTCCATGGCTGAGAGGGATATTTTCCAAGGAGGTACTGTTGTGACCTTTTCACACATCGCCCCATTCAAGATGGGGACCCCCTAATTTTTGCTCCATTCCGGTCTTTTGGCTTGGGTTTTCTCTCTCTCTCGCTCTGTCTCTTTTCTGGTGTCCGCCTTTCGGGGGGTTGTGTCCGTCATTGGGCTTAAACGCGAAATATTGGCCAAGTCTAAAATTAGGGTTTTGAACTTTTCTGGTCAATTCAAGGTCAAGTAAAGTGAGAAGATTGAAAATTGAACTTAACAATGTTGTCAGCAGACATCCAGCAGGCTTCCAGCCAGTTTTCATCAAATTCTGAGGTACTTACTATTTTTAGTAAGTCTGCAATTCAGGGCAGTTCGTTAGCTATTTTGAGATTCCAATCATCACATGGCATTCAGAGTATATCAGACTGCTTGCATGCCAAATTTGAGCAAAAACGGACAACTTACTATTTTTAGCAGTCCGACTTCCAGGGCAGATTTCAGGGTCCAGATGCAGAGTTTTTCTTTGCATGTCTGGATATTCCTTCTGGGTTTTTCGAGACCTTCGCGATGACGTAACATGCAAGTCGAGATGACCACTTTCAAGATTCAGCCTTCCGAGGCTATTTTTAGGGTTTGCATGTCTTTTTTTGCATGTCGGGTGATTCCTGATGGGTTTTTCGAGAGCTTCGCGATGGTGTGACATGCAAACGAGGATTCTCACTCGAAGGAACTTGCTATTTTTAGCAGGTGTGTCCCGCGCCGCCACCCAGCAGTTCAGATTCACGAGTGATTGTTGCAGAAACGAAGGCAAACGGAGATCTTTTGATACGCATGCAAAACTAATTAGGGTTTCCAGCTTCGAGCCTAAAAAAGCATCAAAAGTCAAAATCTTCAAAACCGTGTAAACCATCGCGATCGGTATCGCCGGTGAAATTTCAAGTCAAACGGAGCACTTACTATTTATAGTAAGTCAAATTGGAAACATGCTAAAAATAGTAAATCAGCTTGTACGCGCCGTGTCACCCAGGTCACGTGGTGAGGGTCGCCTCATTCGAATTTCACCGATCGGAGCTTGGGAGCTATCAAACATGAGCTTACTATTTATAGTAAGCCACCCTCAGAAACAGGCTATAAATAGCAGGGTGACCAAAAGTGACAGTGTCGACAAGTTGATAAAGGCATGAGGATGCTATGTTTAAAATTTCAGGCCATTCCGAGCTTCAGAAGTCCAAATTCAGAGAACTTACTATAAATAGCAGGGCACGTAAGCTGGCGAGGATGATAAAAATTCGTCTAAGTCTGGAGTCTCGTCCAGCAGGCATAGGAAAATGCGCCCATCTCAGCTAGGGGCGTGGAAAATTTTTAAATGTGAGTTCATCCTGCTCGGGGGTCAAAATGCGCTCAAGACACCAGAAGTCAAAGAAAGTCAACGAAATTTCATCCTGCTCAGGGGTCCAAATGCGCCCAAGATGAAGGAAGGAAAAGGTTGAAAAATTTCTAAGTATGAAAAATCCGCCTCACCCCTCAGAATGCGCCCAAGATGCAAGTTTATCCTTCTCAGGCATTAAAATGCGCCCAAGGCAAAAAGGTCAAGGAAAAGTCAAACAAGTTCATCCTTCCCCCTAGGCAAAATGCGCCCAAACTGGGCCATGTCAAGACAAAATTTTAGAAGGCGAAGGGTCACCCAAAGGCGTTGGAGATTTCATCCTTCACAAGTATGGAAATGCGCCCAAAGCAAGGAGATGGTCAACAAAAGTCAAAGTTTTTATCCTTCATCACATGCAAAATGCGCCCAACTTGCAAGCTCGTCCTCCTCACCCTCCTAAATGCGCCCAAATGAGCTCACATGAGGACAAAAAAGCGAAGTTGAAGAGTCATCCAGTTGGTAGGTTCAAATGCGCCCATGTTTGGGTGTGAAAAGTGAATAAAAATGGTAAGTGGGATGAAAACTTTGCCAAGGCGTGGTAAACTCAAGGTAAAAGGCTAGGCGTTATCCTCCTCCATAGGCAAAATGCGCCCAAGGTGAGTGGGGCGTGATTTTTCTCCAAGAGTGTTGGGCGCCTAAGGGGTGATTTTAGAATATCTTGAGGGCGTTAGAATTTGCTAAGGTGTGGTGAAGTCATAAGGCGCCTAAGGTGTTTGAAGGCGTTGAGGGTGTCATAAGGTGTTAGGAAATATTTTGAAGGCGTTGAAATGTTTGAGGGTGGTGAAAATAAAATGAAGTGTGCTAGGCGCCTCAGGTAGAAAATAAAATATTTGCTAAGTGTTGAAAACTCTCTAAGGCGTGGGACTTTTAATGAATATTTTCCAAGTGTGGAGCGAGAATAAAATGTACAAGGCGTGCCGGGAATGAATAAAATTTTCCAAATGAAGTTGATAAATTTCCTCTCCACTGGCAATCAAATTTTCTAAGGCAAGTCCTCAAAATGCAAGAGATGATTTAAATATTTTCTAAGGCAAATTTATTTTCCTTGGAAAATACGCCTAGAACCAAGATGATAAAATTTTCCGAAGCAAGCAACTCTTCTCAGTGATGGAGTCAGAAACGATGATAATGCAAGATGATTCAAATTTTTCAAGAAGTCAGAGCAACACAGAGTGATCACAGGCGAAGAACGAGTTTAAATGGTGAAAATAATATTTTTTCTAAGGTTCAAATTCGAAAAATCAAATGAACCCGTTCGTTGGGTACCCATGAATTCAGAGCATTCTGAAGAAAATTTGCTTCTGGGTACTGAACATTCGTGATGATAGATGGATTTCCAAGTCTTCTGAGCTTCGCCAACACCTTTTCAGTAAAGAATTTAATCAGTGCTCGAATTGTGAATTTTCCTAAGGGAAAATTTTAAATTTTCTAAGGCAAACATGAATAAAATGAGTTTTCAAGATGAATTTTCTTCGAACAATGAATCTGAAGTCAGTTGCCTAGATAATTTTGATTAAATTCTTTGAGGATGAATTTTCCAGAGCAGGTGATGAAGTTAAAAATTCGATTTCAAATGTCAAAGCTCCGGCTGGTGAGTTAAAAGAAGATGAATTAAATTAAATTTTCGAAAGCAAAATCCAAAACGCCAGTCAAAGTCAAGTTTCTAGAAGAATAATATTCCCGACGACTGGAGACAAGTGTCAGAAACACCAGAGAGGGAAAATTCGAATTCTTGAAGTGGAGTAGTGGAGTTTAATGGCACTGGCTAAAATTAACTTCTTCTAGAATTCGAGTTTTGGCTATAAAATGAAGACGTTTTTCACTCATTTTCACAGCTGGAGAAGTCGAACTTGCTCTGAGAGTGAAGCATTGCAGCGAGTCGTGACTGGAAGAGTTTGAATTTTGCTGAGTCTGAGTGAGTTGCTGAGGCTTGAGGGAATTCGATTGTTGCTGAGAAGGAGGCGCACTTGAGAGTTGATTAAATTTGTTGTTTGAGGAAGGGCGCCTTAAGTTGCTGAAGCTTGAGAGTTGATTAAATTTGAAGTTGCTGAGAAGTATTTACTAAAGTCAAGAGGTACGGCCTTGCTAGTCTTGAGGCTGAAATCTGATTTGTTGAAGTTGCCATTTGAGGAACGCCTTGTAGTGAGTAAAATAGTTGAGAACTTAGAAGTACGAACTTGCAAGTTTACTATTTGCTGATTGCTGATACGAAGACATAGAAGTTCAAATTGCTGATTGCTGATTGAGAAGTAAAGTCATCAGAGTTCACTTAGAAATCTGTTCTAAGTGTCAGAATTCGAACTTATTCAAGAAAAGAAGCTGAGGTTTGCAAACACGAGAGTTATTGCAGCTTCTAGAATTCGACTGCAGCCCCTATATCATGCCTCATTTTTATTAAATTTAATTGCTGATGAATGTTTGTTATGTTGCAGATGGCTGAAGCGAGGACAACCGGAAAAGACAATGGTGCCTCAAGACAGGCTACGATCAAGAAGCTCAGCAAAACATTCATGCCGGAGTCGAAGTTCATTTCAAAGCTGGGCAAGTTGACGGATACTAACTTGGGCGCTGTCAACTTGGAGACCCTCAAGAACAGGCTGTTTGGAATTGGAAGTCATCGGGCTTCGGTCACTTCGCACAACATCGTCCGAAGTGGACTATATGCAGCTGCTGGTTTTCCGCCAGCTATTCAGTGTTCGGAGTTGATTATGGAGTGCGCCAACTGTTACGAGAAAGAGCACCGGTCGATCATGTCACCAGATGGCCAAGTGCTTGCCAACCTTACTCCGGCAGCCATTGGTGAAGCTTTCGGGATCCCGGTGCACAGAAACATGATCTACAAATCCAGGGAGCGAGCGGAGTGGATGTATGCTTCTGCTTTTGAACGGTGCATGGATACAATTAACACTCACTAGATGAGCACTCCGAAGCCTTCTCGTGCGAAGTTGCCGAAACAGATCATAGCGGAGGACCTGAAACAGGAATACTGTGATCTTATCATGTTGCTGAGCAGGGTTGGTGGTTGCCCACAATCCTACATTTTCGAGCCTTGGATGTTTTATTACATCAACCTGGTGTTAGAGGGCAAGGACTATGTCAATTGGGCTGAGATGATCAGCGATAACATACATGAGCAACTCCTGAGCTTGCGGAGGACTAAAACGTTTTACATGAGCTCCTACCTTATTTATATGTTGGCACGGATGACGAGGTACAGGGGGATTTCTTACAAGGAACCCATCGGTTGTGGCTCTCACCAATTCAAAATCCATGAGGCGTGTACACAGTTGCACCTGTCGAGCACAACCTATTACAAACGTGTCAACGATTCATTCACCATGTACATCACGAGGCTGCTTCAGGAGAGGTTACATCACAGAATCTCTAGGGATGCCCAGGAGCTGATCGAAAGGTATGGGTGCTGGTTTATACAGTTTCCAAGATTTTCATACATTAGGCTGCAAGGTTTCTCTTCATACCCCTATAGGCTGCCTAAGTACCCAACAGATAAGATAATAATGCTAGAGATATCCAGACAATTGCTTGCCTTTGACAAAATCCAGAAGAAGAAGAAGAAAGGGGGGATAGAGTTTCCGATTGTGATGGGCAACTCGGATGAGGTGTGTCCTTCGATACAGGCAGCTAGGGAAGCTGAGAGTGAACTTCAGTTTTATCACTTCTCATATCATACAAGCCGACAGCACTATGACCCGCACCACAACATCAATTGGGTTCTGTCGGAGGAGTTTAAACATAAGGCCACCATAGAAGATTACTGGGCTGATGCAGTTGATGAGATTGAAGTAAGGAAGAGAATGTTCTCTAGATTGCCGATTACTCTGATCAGGGAGTGTGAGGTAGTTCCAGTTCCGGACCAGGTTAATGAGGATATGGATGTTGTTCATCCAGACTATGCAGCTGTTCGGGATACTCCACTTCCGCCTATAGATTGGTCAGAGCCCGAGGTTGCTGATTTGGATACTCTTTCTATCCCGGTTATGACATTCACCAGGGCATGGGTTGACAGGAGAGTTAGCAGATTGAAAAGTAGGTCAATTGCCTTGACTTACAATATGATGGGAGATCACAGGACGCCCACCACAGGAAGAAAGAAACAGATCACACGGGGTCCAGAGTCCAGAAAGAAAGAAATAATTCAGCCAGAGCCTCCACGAGTCACAGTGGCAGTACCTTTGGAGACACGTTCTCCAAGCATACAGGAGGTGTCTTTATTCGCTGATCAGAGGGTTGCAATGAATCAGGTACCGGAGATACAGAATGATATTCAGCCTCCACGGAGGGAGTCAATTGGCCAGAGTGCCAATGTACCTGTCAGGATTGATCAGCACGATGATGAGGGGACTATTACTGACCCTCAGTTTCAGCAGGAATTAGAGGCGGCCATGGATGATGGTGATGATGATGATATAGTGTCAGGGGACACTCAGCCACTCGAGGACAATGAGCCTCGCTAGAATGAGGAAGAAGTGGAACAGGTTAGAGAAGTCGAGGCACGGGAACAGCAGCCCTTCAATATACTATATGAGGTGCCCGATTGGCTTAGAGATAGAATGCGAAGAAGCCCGAGTGAGGAGATTGATCCAGCAGTTGAGATGGAAGAATTTTTGAACCGGATCAGTGCTCCTCCACCAAAGAAGAAGGCAAGAAAATTTTCGAAGATCTCCACCCGATGAGGATGGCTCTCGTACTCTTCACGTAGCTGTCCCACTAGTCGAGTGTGACCGGAATGAAGCAGCTCCCGAAAACTATGTGGTCACCACTCTTGACTTGGGACGCCCTACGGTGCTCAGATTGTTGAGGAGTGTGATAACTCCTTCCTTGCCCTCAAGGATAGATTGTTCAAGAAAGAAGGAAAATATAAGAAGTTGAAACGAGAAACACAAGGCTAGTTGATGTTCAGCTTCGTCCTTGCTCTCGAAAAGGATGTACCAGTTGATAGAGCCTCCGCAGATATTCCCGGGAGTCGACCGCTTAGTAGAGTTGGGGAGGATGGCACAGGAGGCAGACAAATGGGTCACCGGAGTTCGTGCTGAGACAGAGAAATTTATGGAGGACCTTGCCTCAGCCTTTTAGCAAGCCTCTACTATTTTGACACGGATGGATGCGGTGGATCATGCTTGGGGCGATGCCTCTATCTATCAGAGTAAGGTGATCTAGCATCTTGAGGTATTGAGGCATGTGCCATTGCGAGTGTTGATTGATGGAGGTGTCATTCAGGAGAATGACCGATATGATTTCTCTCGGTGGTATTCTTCGGCTATCACAGGGCGTGGCTTCTTCGATGCAGCACAGGCGGATTCAGCCAGGATACATAAGGCTATGGCCAATATTATAGATGGAGTTCAGAACACCTTTCGAGGCCATATTTGCTAAAGGGCTGAATCCACATGAAGTAAGTTTTGATAATTTGAGGGGTTTCGGGTTCCTCTTCGCAGATGTTAAGACCTTGTACAGATGACTTTGAGAATACTGCTACATTCTCCACTTTGATCCGTAACACGCAGGACTCCTTAGCCGCTTGGAGAAAATCTTGTACGAGGCACGAGCATTCAGTCACGGTATTAGAGTTTCAGTTGGATTGTGTTCCGCCTATTTCAGTTCATGAGGTTGAGGCCGTACTTAGCAGATTTGTTGAGTTGGCAGTCAGAGAGAAGGCCAATGGGAACACACTACTGGACGAGGATCTTCTAGAAGACTGAATGTGGAGCATTTATTGCATTTGCTATTTTTGGGAGTGAGTGGGAATCTTTGATTCATTTAATGTACCACTCCCTATTCTGGCAGTTTTTAGGGTTAGGGCTGAGGTGGCACGATTCTGGCCACTCTATTGATTGTAACCCTAGCCGTCCTTTGGGACTGGGCTAGCTATAAAAGGGGGAGTCCCCCTCATTTGTGATTCATTAGATTAGACATTGGAATAGTAGACATTGAGAGAGTATTAGTGTTAGAGTTAGTAGTGTAGCATTGTAGAGCATTTTGCATAATTTGGAGAAGAGAGAAAGTTTTCCCTTTGAAAACTTTTGAAGAGATTGTTGTGTAACACATTTTATGATAATAGATCTTTTCATTGATGATGGAATTCGTCTTGTCATGAAATGCTAGCAAGGTTTCTTCTTCCTTTCGTATCCAAGTAGATTAAATTCATGCAAGTAGCTTACTTCGGTGTGTGGTGTTTTATTGAGATAGCTTCGCTTTATTCCATACCACTAGCGGCTTGTTGATGATAAGTCCGCCTTGCGTGGTCAACTGGACATTATCTTGTGTTTAACTTCGGTTGTGGTTTACATACTTATATGCGTTGTTCTGATGGTGTACGTATGTTAAACTATAACTTGAATACCTTTCGCTATCCCCTTTGAAGATTGCACCGATTTTGCTGAGGCTGTCCGACGGAGGCTAGGTGAAATCCGGTTGAAGTCTATTGAAACGAAGCCCCACATACCCTGCATTTAGAATAGAATATAAATTTCTTAGGCCCTTTCCCTTTTTACTTTCCGCACTTTCTGATTAGTTTTAGGAGAGAGACCACATTGCCAAATCATACACGTAAGAATCCCCTTCAAATTACATATCAGCTGCTAACTGTGAGAAATCTGGACAAGTGCGTAAGTCCCCTCGTACGAACACAGCAAAACACATCAACCAATCTGGGTCTATTCGCACTTAAGGAACCTTGGAGTTGAACATGCGAACTTTCTCGCAATCTTAGCGCATGGAATACTTTGATCAAGAGAGAACGGAGTAGCCCCAAACTATTTTGTTCTTCGGCTGTTTGGTATGGTCACAAAAACCGCATCAACAGGTACCTGGTTCCTAAATAAAACAGACTTATTCATGAAGCCTTGGATATCAACCTTCAATCTGATAGAGGTGCAGCTTAGCACAGTCCCCATTTGGGTAAGGCAAGGGCTATTTTGTTTAGTGAGTTTTATGGAGAAGCAACTCTTAGAAGATATGGCAATGCCATAGGAAAATACATCACTACTTTTATATTTGCACTTAAGCTAGCAGAATTAAACTATGGGTGAATCTGTGTGAGTCTGGATATGGAAAATCCCATGTCTGACAGAATACTGCTGGAGCATGCTGCCACCATATGGGAAAAGCCTTTAGATTATAAAAGGATACCTTTGAAGTGTGGAATTTTTGCATGTGGAATTTAGATGATGCAAGCATGAAGAGTACTTTGAGAAAGCCACCATGAATTTGGAAGCACAAAACACTATCAAAGAAAATCAATGAGGTTCATCAATCAAAGGCCCAAGTGGAGGTTGGCTAGTCCAGCAAAGCATAGCTCGTATACTCGAACTCAACTTGGACTCGACAGCCCAAAAATTTCTGACTTGGCAAAAGCTTGACAACTTAAAAAATAAATACTTAAATTTTCTTAAAAAAATAAATTTTATGCAAAATACAGTTATAAAATGTATCAAATGAGTCTTAAAATGTTAGGGGAATGTTGTATGTTAGATTTGAATACAAATAGAACACAAAATTGCATCATCATGCAAATTCAAGTGCTAGCTGATATTATTGTGAATATATGATGATTCTCTGAAAATAATCAGAAATTTCATATCTACGCAAGTTACAAAATATAAGATTTTACAATTTCCTCTTCTTTGTTCTAGTGAAAAATTGGGGAGAGGATCTAGTCCTCACACTCAATTGCGGCTTCTCACTCGACCTAGAAAGTTGCGCTTGTGGCTCCATGACGTAGGAGCATTTGGACAGAAGACAATCTTGCACAAACAAAAAAAAGATGTTCAATTTTGTTTTCTTTCCTTTCTTTGGTTTTCCTTTGTGGCTGCATGTTTTGTAGCTGGTGTTTTCTCTTTAAATTTTGTTTGAATATGTTCTTTTTTTGCTATGCTGGTTTATTCATGGCTGATCCTCTTCTATGTCCACTCTTTAAGGCAAATGACACTTGCCTAGTCATGGGATTGTTTATAGAAGATCTTAAAACATATTGTGCATTTATTGGTTGCCATTGGAGCCCACTTGGCGAGCATAATCCCATCATAGTTAGTGGCTATTCTCCCTTCTCTTGATGGTTGACCAGGACCCTAATGGACACTTTGTCGTTGTCACCGGTGCATCTACAAAAGGTTTAGGAGTTCTTCTGCAAGATAGAGGTGTGATTGATTATGAATCTAGAAAGTTAAAGACACGTGATGATGCAAGAGCATCCTGGGCGAATGCGTAATAAGCATCACATAAAAACATTTTCAGCTTTGTTTGGTTTCCGTTGATTCAGTTTTAGTTTTGTGTTCGCTGTGCATTTCAAATTCGTGGTCGATTTCCTGAGTTCAATTTAATTCTGGTTTTGATGATCAATTTGAGTTGATTATTGAAATTGAATAGAATCATATAAAATAAAATGAGAAATGAGCATAGCCTATGCTAGGAAGAATACAAAGAGTTGGCCAGGATTTAAAACAAAACTTTAGACAGGTAAGGGGAATCTAAGAGGTTGCTGCCTTGGGAAAAAGAAAATTAAAAGCTAATTAAAAAATTCAGATCTATGTGAGGTAAGGGAGGAGTCGCAATGGCATCTGAAGACAAAAAAAATACATTGAAAATATTGCGTAGAGGGGATAGATTAAAAATGGAAGATAGATGGGTTGCGCCACTTTTCCTATAGCATTTTTTTTAAGAATGAAATGCAAATGAAATTTCATATAATATGGGGGGAAAATGAAGGGCCGCTGCTAGTAAAAAGAGGTGGCAGGCAAATGAAATGGAGGGTGTCACATCTTTTGAGGATAGTTAAACTGAAATGAAAACATATGAAGTGCAGATTTTAGAGGAGGCTGACTAGTTTGGGAAGAGGGCGCACTTGTGTGTGGAAGACTGGGTTGTGCAGAAGAGAAAGAAAATTAAAACGCTGCGTAAGGGGAGAGTTCTGTTTAATGTAGTGGCAAACAACTAAGAAGGCTACGAAAATAATGACTAGAATAGCTGCATATAGATGGGACAGCCAAAACAAACAATGAAGACAAAAATTTGAAACATAGAGGGATCATGGGTTTAAATAGGGGAGTAAAATTGATATCAAGAAATGTATTGGGAACATACTGGAACAAGTTGTGCCATATGGAGGTGAAGGTTTGGTGGCAAAAAGAAAAGACACAAACATAAGAAATGAATTTGCAAATTGGAGAAAAGTGTGCTTGGGGTTACAATCGGAAGTAGATATAGACCAAAACAAATTGTATGAAGAGAGAAGTAGCAGGTTGTGGTAAGAGAGGAGTAATTGTAATGGGAAATTCATCTAACATATGAATTACAAGTGCAAAAGCAAACACTCGGTTGTGCATTATGCAAGAGAAGATATAATGAAAGGAAGAGAAAAGAAGTTAGAAAGGGTCCATGTGAATAACCCTGCTGGTTGAACTTCAACCCTGATGCTCAAACTGATTGTTTTTTTGTGTTTTGCAGGTTTTTGATTTTTTTGAGGTTTTTTTATATAAAGAACATAATTCGATTTTTGAAAGAAATACTTCTAAAATCTTTAATAAATACAATAAGGTAAAAACTGAAGCATATAGATTCCTGAATCGATAGCAAATGGGTTTATGATTCTTTCTCAGTGATTACAATACTGAAACCCTAACATGCAGACAAAAAGGCAAACAAACTTGCATTATTTAAAAACCTGATTTGCTGATTGCAGCCGCCCCAGAATGATGAAGAATTAATACTGCCAGAATCAAATGACATTTCTCCAGCCACAAAATCCATGCAGACTGACCCAGAGTGCAAGGCGTACCATCTGGTGAAGAAAGAAAGCCCAAAGACAAGGCGTCCAGGCTTGCATAAAAAGTATGGCCCTCAAGCTGATTTGTATGGCCCTTAAACAGCAGCAATAAAATTCGTACCACCTTGGGAAGTGCGCCAGAAGTCTGAGAACTGATGGCAAATGAAAATATTCTCCTATGGAAAGGAATCGATCCAAATCACTGACTATAAAGTAACTCGCATTAAGATCTGTAATAACCTCTGAATGAAGTTATTCAACTGCAGGCAATAAATCAGCTGATATCTCACAGCCTCTGAACTGCAACATTGAAGATGGCTCGTTCTCCAATGCAAAAGACAACTGAAACCCTTGGCTCCATTCTCTGAAGGAAGAATTGGCTAAAATCGATTTTCATAACATAATGAATGAAGTTTTCTCAAAGAAAACTTATATCTTCTCAGTTGGGTCAATTTCCTTCAAAAAGCATCATTTAAATAAAACTTGGAATTTCACTTTTAATTCTTCAATAGTTTGAACGCCTTTTTAATTATAATTATTAATTAAAAATGGCCCCTTCTTCATGATGGGCAACCCTCTTCAAAAAGTCACTTAAGTTATAATATTAAATTATATTATAACTTTATAATATAAGCTTCAACTTAATTAATATTTATTTAGGCAAATAAATATTAATATCTCTCTCAATATAAGTCCGATTGACGAACCGTCTGAAGCCGGATGATAAGTGACTGAATCTGCATATGACCAGACCATACTGCTAAAAATAGCAGGGGTGCTCCGCTGAGTGTCTCCACTTACTAAAAATAGTAAGTCAAGCAAATGATGTCCAAACGACCCCGAACGAAAGCCAAACTGAATGATCCTGACAACTGAAGCCAAGCCATGCCTCAACAAGACCCTCTATCCACCCTATCAGCCTACGAGGATCACATAATAGGCTAATCTCAAGCACTGAGAAATGTCAACTGGAAGGGGACATTACAGTCCAGCCACATCTCTGGTAATCAAAAACATTACAGTCAGAGAAGATAAAAGGTAGAGATGCTACAAGAGAGCGTCAAGTTGAAATAAGGAAAGAATTTGGTTATGGAAGGTAAGAGTATAGAGTGGGGCGAACAAAGATATTGATAAGATTGCAGATTGCATAACTATATGTAATGAAAAATTGGTAGGGTCAATAACATTGAAATTGCCATTGATGCTTTGTGTAACTTGATTTCATAATAAGATTGAATGAAATTTGTTTGATGAAATAAATTTGCCTCTTGTGAGATTTTTGGAATTGGTTTTAATTCGAAAAATGGAATTATCGAATTGAATTGTCGCTAGGTTGCAAGGCAGGGTTGTTGATTTTCATTTAGATTGGGAGTTTTGAAATTTTTGTTTGCATCAAATGGTATCAGAGCCAAAGGTTCTGAGTGCATAAATTGATTGTTGAACATGAGGCAGCCTATGCCAGGACCGGTGGGTAGAGTAGAGGATAGAAGGTGGTAGAGAAGAGCTCGTGAGGATTGTTGCAGGTAGAGAAGCCCTGAGCAATTGAGAGTTGAAACCGCAAAGGAATTTGTGTTTGCCGATTGCAGAGCATGTGAGTTGTGGAAGATTACAACAGACGAAGATGGGATGGGTCATGAGGAGACCTATGAGAATTTTGTTTTGGGAGCGATATTGGGAAGAAGTGGAAAATGAAAAGTTTGAAGAGATGGGAAAGATAGTCCATGAAGAAGTAGAAAAGATCCAAGCCAGGTTAGATGCATTGGAAAAGAGAAGCGAGAAGAAGGTTCTCTTGAAAGAGGACAACAAAAAGAAGAGTGGAATAAATGAGTGTTGCAGCCTAAGAGGAAAGGAGGAAGATGTGAGAGTATCCCCTACAAATGTACATGAAGAAGAAATGAAGATGAAGGACAATGAAGAAGTGAGCAACGAGGAGAAGACAACAACAGAGGATGAAGATGTAGTTGTGGTCACAACAAAGCGTGAAGATATTGCAGCATATGATGGGGAGGGAAAAGTTACATTCTTGAATTTAGTGATGAGGAAGTTGAGTTGAAATTTCATATTATTGAGGTGAATAAGGAGCTAGTGCAAGTAGATAGAAAAAGAGATCGTGTAGTTATAGATTGGTGTATGAGGAATACCTATTTGCATATAGAAGTTGTAGAGGATGTTGTAGGTGGTGATATGGATGGTGAGGAATTTTTGCGGAGTTGGTTGGTTTGTGGTGGGTTGGATCCCATGAAGGAGGAGAGGAGAGTAGGGAGTATTCAGCAGAGGATGATGACACATGGTGGATGCAAGTCCATGAGAGAAAGGAGAAACGGTGAGCAGATTTGTTGGAGTGTGAAGTTAATTTCGACGAGATGTTGGAAGAACAGGAAGAAGAGCTATCAGTGTGTGCAAGATTCAACGATTAAGTTCAATGTAGGGCAAACGCGTAATCAACACCACATGAAAACATTTTCAGCTTTGTTTGGTTTTCATTGATTTAGTTTTGGTTTTGTGTTCGTTGTGCATTTCAAATTGGTGGTCGATTTCCTGAGTCCAATTTAATTCTAGTTTCAATGATCAATTTGAGGTTGATCATGGGAATTGAATAGAATCATATAAAATAAAATGAGAAATGATCATAGCCTATGCTAGGAAGAATACAAAGAGTTGGCTAGGATTTAAAACAAAACTTCAAACAAGTAAGGAGAATCTAAGAGGTCGCTGCCTTGGGAAAAAGAAAATTAAAAGCTAATTAAAAAATGTAGATTTGTATGGGGTAAGGGAGGAGTCACGATGGCATTTGAAGAAAAAAAAAAATACAATGAAAATGCTATGTAGAGGGGACAAATTAAAAAGGGAAGATAGATGGGTTGTGCCACTTTTCCTATAGCATTTTTTTTAGAATAGGATGCAAATGAAATTTCATATAATATGGGGGGAAAATGTAATGTCCCCTTCTCAAACCTGATCGTTCATGTGACCGTTGGCCTTTTTTCTGGAAACCCGAAGGCTAGTCGGAAGGTAAAATTAGGGTTTCCTATTTTTGAGGAGGTCATTGCTCAGAGATGGTGGATTCAATGGCGGATTCCTTCTGGGTTTTCAGAGGGCTTCGCAGTGGTATGTTCATCTCGGCATTCAGAGCACTTTTTGGAATTTACTATTTTTAGTAAATTCTATTTTTGGCAGCTTTCCAAATGAGTTCGGCTCGGTTGACTTCCTGCTTCAGTTTGGTCAGATGTTGGCTCAGTATTGGCTTCAGGGCACCTCCGGAGGGATAAGCTAAGTCATTTAATTAAAAAGTCACGTTTAAATATTATATTTTAACGTTGACCATGGGCCTAGATTAATGACTTAAAGATGTTTTAAAAAGGGGGTCTTTGAGGGTGGCGCCCTCATTAAAAGAATATTTTAATTATTGCAAAGTCAAAGCAAGGATATGAAGGGCGAAATTATCAAAGCATGATATTTATTTAAAATATCAAATCTTAAGCCATAAAGGAGAAGTACGCCATCTTGAGGAGATTAGGGTTTCTGACCTAAAAGTGGATTTTAGGGTTTTGAGAAGTCAACTGAAGATTTATAAAAAGGAGTCTTGAGCATCATTTGGGTATCTTTTGGATGACTATACTGTTATGCTGCCGGATTGGCTCTGGGACTGCTTCGAGGAATGAAGGCCTCCTAGCTTGGGCATCACTTCGTGTTTGGAAGACAACATCTAGTGGTGAATCATTGTACTGTGAGTGCATTTAGTTTGAGCATTGTGTTTAGCTTCTTGCATTGTTAAATCTGTTTTGGGCATTTTAGTGTTTCAGCATTTTAGCATCATTTAATACAGCAGATTGCATGTTTTATTCATATCTTGAAAAATACAAAAATAGTCCTTCTGGGTATCATCTCATTCTCTTTGTTTGTCAAGGGTAATCATATTCTCCAGTTTATAGATTTTCTAGTGCTTGCATTATTTTTAAAAGTGAAATCGCCTTTCTCAGCAAGGCCGTACCTTTTCAGCCTTCTTGGGATTCGTGCATTAAACATTCGTTGCATATTGAGTCTGGGTTAAGTTGCTGGGGTGGGCGCCATCATCATATTAGTCTTATGCATCTTAGTTTGGGCAATTTGAGTGAGTTATAAGGGAGATATGAGCATTTGAATCAATTCATAGGCTGCTGGTTTTAATTACAAAATACAGATTTGAGGAAAACAGAAAAAAACAGAATGTTAATTACAATCCTTGTAATGATTTGATGTGGCTTCTTGAACTCAGCCAAGAGAGATATTATCGTATTGTAATGATTCATATTTCCAGCTCTAACATCTTGACAGGCGTATGATATGAAATTGTAAACTGACCAGTAGTACTGACAGTCATTCTTCAGCTTGTTAATTTGAATTTGTAATGCTCAATTTCATTTGAAGTTTGTAATAGATAGATCTCCGCCCTATGGTAGCTACTTTCCCATCTTGGGTCAGCAAGCACATTCTGGGTGTCGAGTAGTTTCATCTTTCAACATTTCTTTCTAGCATTGCTTTTGTAATTCACTCCGTCATATGGTCGCCCCTCACTCCACATTGGATTGGGTAGCACATACTTGACGTTGAGTTCTTTCCTGCAATTAGAATAGAAGATCCTCTGACCAATGCTCGCCATCATCGGCACCATTCTGGTTAGAGTTGCTTTCTTGCACGTTTTGGTTTTCTCCTCTAACCTTAACGGGTACACTGTTTGTAATCTGCAAATTGAAAAAGTAAAAAATTTGGCTCGGAATATTTCAGAAAATGAAAGGCCGCTGCTGGTAAAAAGAGGTGGCAAGCAAATGAAATGGGGGGTGCCACATCTTCTAAGAAGGAGAGTTAAATGAAATAAAAACATATGAAGGGCAGATTTTGGAGGAGGCCGACTAGTTTGGGAAGAGGGTGCACCTATGTGTGGAAGATTGGGCTACACAAAAGAGAAATAAAATTAAAAGGCTGCATAAAGGGAGAGTTTTGTTTTATGTAGTGGTGAATAGCTAAGAAGGCTATGAAAATAATGACCAAAATGGCTGCATATAGATGGGATAGCCAAAACAAATAATGAAGACAAAAATTTGAAACATAGAGGGATCGTGGGTTTAAACAGGGGAGGCAAATTGATAACAAGAAATCTATTTGGAACATGCTGCAACAAGCCGCACCATATTGTTGTGACCTTTTCACACATCGCCCCATTCAAAATGGGGACCCCCTAAATTTTTCTCCATTCGGTCTTTTGGCTTTGCCTTTTTGGTTTGTCTCTCTCGGTCTGTTCCTTCCATTTGCTAGTGTACTTTCCATTTGACCTGGATTTGAATTATGACTAAGTCTGAAGGGCTTTCTCAATGAATTAGGGTTTATAATTTTCAGACTACTTTGAAGTCAAATCAATTGGATAGTCAACTTTTGAGCATAGCACTGCTGTTAGAATGCTCTCGGCAACTTTCCCGTGAATTTTCACTGAATTCTACCAACTTTCTATTTTTAGTAAGTGTCGGTTTAGGGTTGATCTTCTCACGATTTTCACATTTTGGCAACTTCATTGCATTCTGAGCACTTCAAGTTCATTTCTAACAAAATTTGAGCAAAAACGGACGACTGGCTATTTTTAGCAGTTCAGCTTCCAGAGCAAATTCCAGGGTTTACATGTTACGTTTTTTGATGCATGTCCAGAGATTCTTTGTGGGTTTTTCGAGACCTTCGCAGTGATATGACATGCAAGGCAAGATGACGACTTTCAGCATTCGGCCTTCGGAAGCCGATATTAGGGTTTGCATGCAGATTTTCTCAGCGCATGTCGGCATATTCTTTCTGGGTTTTCCAAGACCTCCGCAACAATGTAACATGCAAGTGGAATTGGTCACTTTTCAGAAACTTACTATTTATAGCCAGTGCTTGCATGTTGATAATTTTTCTGGGTTTTTATGGGTTTTCCAAGACATCTCGAGCAGTGTGACATACAAAATCATCTGATAACCAGTTGGTCACTTTTTCAGCCACTTTATTTTTTTAGCAGGTACCACTCAGGCAGCTGCCCGACACTTCAGAACCACAAACTGATCGACATGCAACAGAAATGAGGTCAAACAGAGCTCATTTGAGGAACATGCAGGAAAATTAGGGTTTCAAGCTTGAGGACTAAAAATGAGGAATCAGACGTCAAAATGCCCAAAACTGAAGTATCCACCATGATCAGCATCTTCCGAGGTGTCTGCTGGCCAAATTTGAAGACAATCGGAGCACTTACTATTTTTAGTAAGGCGTTCTTGACACGGGCTATAAATAGAAAGTCAATCTCGGGCGCTAGCGCAGACGGGCAAGTTTACCAACGAGGAACACACCATCCAAATTTCAACTCAAACGGAGCTAAGGAAGTCTCAAAATCAAGCACTTACTATAAATAGTAAGTCAATTCAAAGGCAACTATAAATAGCAGGTCAACGCAGAGTCTCAGTATGAGCAGGTCAAACAAGTGATGAGGACCCCTGGGCGCGAATTTCAAGACAAACGGAGTTGCAGAGAATGGAGAATCAGGCAATTGCTATTTTTAGCAGGCATGGGCGGAGAAATTAGGGTTTCCTAAAATCAAGGGCGGAACAGGACAGTCGTGCAAAAGCATCATCCAGCAACGGTCGTTACACCTCAGGCGTTTAGTACATGAAATTTGAAGACTTTCTGAGCAGTTGCTATTTTTTAGCAGGTTGCTAAAAATAGTAGGTACAGGCAAATATCAGGCATTAGCAGCATGATCACACCACGAAGTTCAAAACAAGGCGAAAATCAAGCTTTCAGAGTCAGAAGTCAGTTGAAAGCACGAAAATCAAGGAACTTTCTAAAAATAGAAAGCTAAGGCGAATTAGGGTTCACAGGGAAAAATCACCCTAAATCTGGCAAAAGGCATGAAATCCACCAAGTTTGATAAAACTTGGAGTCTAGCATCGAAATTCACCTTGAGAAGCTGAAGATAGATGGAAAATTGACTGAGTCTGGAAAATTGAAAGCTTGCCTAGGTAAATGCGCCCTTGAGCTTAGAGTGATAAAATTAAAAGCTTAGTCTATCATATGTGCCCATGTTATAAGTGAAAGCACACCCTCCAAAATCCTCTAAGTGTCGGAATTGAAAGTTGCCCTTGCCATTTGCGCCTAAGGTCAAAACTAGATGCTCCCCATGTGATTTGCGCCCACCAAGTTGAAGGAAGAACTTAAGATTTTTGTAAGGCATGAAAGCTGGAAGTTGGCATGGTGATATGCACCTGACTTGAAGAGGATGGGTAAAAATTTTCTAAGTGCCAAAACTGGATGCTCAACATGTGAAATGCGCCTAGCCTAAGGAGTGAGTTAAATTTTTCTAAGTGATTGAAAATTAAAAGTTCCATGGGTCAAATGCGCCCCCCTTCTTGATTTGGGAAAATTTTCTAAGTGTTCAAAGTTAAAAGTTACCCCTTGCATTTGCGCCTAAGCTTGAAGAGTTTAAAATTTGCCTAAGTTAAAAACTTGAAGCAAGGGACCCCATTTGCGCCTTGAGAAGACAAGATGAGCCTAAAATATTCTAAGGCATGGGAATTGAAAGTTCACCCATCCAAATGTGCCCTCAAGTGAAAGTTCACACATTCATTTGCGCCCAAGGAAGAAAATTAAACTTGAAGTACAAGGGTGGAAATGCGCCCAGCCTTAAAAAGGATAAAAATGTCTAAGCTATGAGGATTTGCGCCTGGAGATTGAAATTGAGAGTTCCCTATGCTGTTTGCACCCCTGAGCATTGAAGAATAGAAAATTTTCTAAGTGTCTAAATTAAAAGCTCCTCCTGTGAAATGCGCCTTTGGGCTTAGAGTGATAAAATTAAAAGCTTAGTCTATCATTTGCGCCCCCAGGTGAAAGATAACCCCCTTATTGGCGCCCTACTTCAAGAGAAAGGAGAAAAGTGTTAGGCGTGGATATTAGAAGGAGGTCCCAAATGCACCCTAGAAGTGGAATGGAGCTTTAAATTGTTCTAAGTCACGAAAATTGGAAGTAAGGGGCCTCATTCGCGCCCAGCTTTAAAGTATATTCTAAGTCATTTAAAAGTAGCGGCTCCCCCATCAAAATGCGCCCAAGAAGGAGACATCAAGATAGAAAATATTCTAAGGCAAGTCAAACTTGAAGTTGAAACTGGTGAATGCGCCTTAGCTGGAATGGAAGGTGTGAAAATCAACTAAGTCATTAAAACTCAAACCCCAACCTATCATTTGCGCCTTAACTTTGGAGAGAAGTTGAAGATTTTGCTAAGTCATGTTAATTTAGAGTTCAGGGGGTTAAAAGCGCCTTACCTCAAGGAGATGATTTTGAAAATATTCTAAGGCATGTGCAACTCAAAACTTGGACCTCTGGATGCGCCTTATCCCAAGGAGAAGAGTTGGAGTTAGAAAATTTTCTAAGGCGGGCAAAACTTGTAGCACATACCTTCATTTGCGCCTTAACAAGTCAAGAGGGCTAGCAAATTTGTTGAGCCAAGAAAACTCAGAAGAATGACCCCTCTTGTATGCGCTTTGGTTTGGAGACGTAAAGCATCCAAATGTTGGAAATTCAAAATGCACCAATGTCAATTTGCGCCTTAGAAAGAGAAGTGAAAACTTGAAAGTATTCTAAGTGTTTTGAACTCAAAGTGCACACCATCATATGCGCCTTAGCAAGAAAGGGGCTGAGTTTTAATTCTAAGTGAGGCGTTTGAATTTGACTAGGGCATTTTATTTGCGCCTAAGCTTGTGAAAATAACTTTCTAGGCGTAACAAATTGAAACCACAATGTTGCAAATGCACCTTGCCTTGGGAATTTAAGTTGATGAAAAAAATTAAAAGTTTCCTCTAGACCTGATATGCGAAAAATTAAATGATGATTTTCTACAAAGCTCGAAGGCGTTTAAATTTTTTCCAAAAGCGAGATTGAAGATGAAAATAAAAGGCGTCGGGAGAAATTAAAATTTCTCTAGGCAATTAACTCGAAAATTTGCCTAAGTCAGAGAAATTAATTAATTTAATTATTTTCCTAAGTCAAATTTAAAATTCCCCCTTTAATTTGGACCCATAAAATTTTAAAATTCGGATGATTTTAATTGTGGGGAATTTGTTTTGGATTAATTATGGATGGAAAATAAATTACGCCTAGCCATTTTAAAGTGATGACATCGAATTTTCACGGACACTGGTGAAGTAAATTAAATGGCATTTAAATTAAATTTTAAAACAGTGAGGTTATTTTAACCAAAGTAAAATGACTTTTTTTTTGAAATCACTGAAGGTAACTAGCAGTCGGGAGGGAAGTTTTAAATTTAAATCGAGGAAAGAATCTCCCCGAATAGCAAATTGCTATGACGATTGTAAGACGACTGGAATATTCTCTTTTAAATTTAGAAAATGTCTAAGTCATGATGAAGAGAATTAATGGCATCTGCTAAAATTAGCACCAGTTTTTGGTTATAAAACTTCAAGGATTTTCATTTTCATTTCACAAGATTCGAAGTTGAGATTTGTGCTGAAGAGGTTGTTGAGAATTATTCTGAGGTTTTCGTTGTGAGGTCGAAATTGCTTGGAGTTGCTAGAGATTGATTTTCTGAGTTGCTGAAACTCAAAGTTGCTGAGACTCGAAGTAAAATCTGAAGTATAAGCTTCCGAGGTTGAGAAATTTTATTTCTCCAAGTTACAAGTAAGTATTTAAAGTTGTTGAGATTTAATATTTTTAAAGTTGCTGAAAGTTGAAGTGTTTTTCGAAGTTGAGAGTTGCTGAAGGCTGAAATTGTTTGATTATTTCTCTGAATGCTGGAAGTCGAGATTGCTTGAAGTTGCTGATTTATAACTTTCGAACTTGCTGATTCATAACTTTTGAAGTTGTTGATTTAAAATTGTTGAAAGTTGCCGAAACTTGAGGCATTTTCCGAAGTTGGGATTGCTGGGGTTAATTTCTTCCGAGAGTTTAAAATTCTTTTGGCTGCAAATTGTTGAAGTTCGAAGTGTTAATTATCGAAGTTTAAATCTATCGAGGTTTGAAGTTGGAGTTATACTGCTGAAGCTATTGATTTAAATTTATTTTTGCAGCCAACTCCATTCGCCAGCCATCTCTCATGATTTTTATTTTAAAAGTTTGAAGTGTAATGTTTGCTTCTCGTTTTGCAGATGGCTGAAGGACGAAAGGCTAATGTTGCTGGAACAAGCAGGGCTGGAGCTAAGGCTGGAAATAATGAAGCTGTCAAAGAAAACGCCTCCAGGCAGGCGATCATCAAGAGCTTAAAGAAATCTTTTATTCCAGAGTCAAAGATCGTGTCCAAGTTTGGGAATGTGACGGACACCAACCTTGGGTCTTTCAACCTCGAGGCCTTCATGCGAAGGATATATGGGCAAGGTGGCAATCCTCCGACGGAAGTGTCGCACAATATTGTGAAGAGCGGATTATATGCAGCAGCCGGGTTCCAACCAGCAGTTCGATGTCCAGAGCTGATTATGGAATGCGCAAACTTCTACAACTCAGACCATCAGACGATTGTTTCTCCGAATGGCATGATATTGGCCAACCTTGCACCTGATGCAATTGGCGAGGCGTTCGGGATTTTGGCTGCAGATAAGATGTTATACAAATCCAAGGAAAAGGCTGATAAGATGTATGCTACATCTTTCGAGAAATGCATGAAGAGAATCAACACCACCTGGATGAGAAAGCCGAAGCCTCCTGCTGCTAGGCTGCCAAAGCAAATAATTTCGGAGGAGCTGAAGTAGGAATACTGTGATATAATTATGTTGCTCAGTCGAGTGAACGGCAGCCCACAGTCATATGTGTTCGAACCATGGATGTTCTTCTACATCAGCGTAGTGCTTGAAGGGAAGGTGGATGTAAATTGGGCACAAATGATAAGCGACAACATTGATGAGCAGTTTCAGAATCTGAGGAGAACGAGGACATTCTATATGAGCTCGTATGTTATCTACATGGTAGCTCGGATGACAAAGTACAGAGGGTTGGCATACCAAGAGCCGATTGGGTGTGGTTTTAATCAGTTTAAGATTCATGAATCTTGTAGACAGTTGCATCTCGCAAGCACGGCTGACTTCAAGAGGGTGAATGATGCTTTCACTATGTACATCACAAGGACCCTCCAGCGGAGATTGCAACAAAGGATATCTGAAGAGGCGCAAATGTTGATAGAGGAGTATGGGTTTTGGTTCGTCCAATTCCCAAAGTTCACCTATTTAAGGCTGCCGGGGTACAATTCATACGTCTATTGACTACCGAGGTACCCCACAAACAGAATGATTATGCTTGAGCTGTCTAGGCAACTGGTGGCCTATGACAAAATTATCAGAAGGAAGAAGAAGGGAGGTTTGCACTTTCCCATTGTCTTGGGAAACTCACTTGAAGAGTGCCCTTCTTTGTAGGCAGCCAAGGAGGCTGAAGATGAATTGCGCTTCTATCAGTTAACTCTCCATACCAGCTGGCAGGATTTTGATCCTCGAGGAAAGATTGGAATAGTGCAGGGTGAGGAGTACAGACACAAGGTTCACTTAGAAGATTTTTGGGCAAACGCTGGAGACGAGGCTGAGATTAGAAAAATAATGTTTTCCAGATTGCCTTCCAAATTAATCAGAGAATGTGAAGTGGTCCAAGTGCCGGATCAAGTCGAAGAAGATGCCAGGCTTATTCATCCAGATTATGAATCGATAAAGAACACACCAATTCCACCACCAGACTGGGCTGAGCCAGAGATTACGGATTTAGACACTTTGTCTATTCCCGTCTTGACTTTTACAAGGACTTGGGTAGAGGAGCATGTTCGCAGATTGAGGAGAAGATCAATTGCCCTCTCATACAACCTCATGGGTGATAGAAGGCCACCGGTGTTGGCCAAGAGAAAGAAACAAATTGCCCAGGTTGCGGAGCCGCCACAGCAGGAGGAACCTATTCAGCCGAAACCTCAGGAATCGGGAGATACATCATCCACTCAGTTGTTGGCCCACTCCTCCAACGTGCGCGAAGTCTCACTATTTGCGGATCAGAGGGTTCGAAGGAATGAAGAGCCAGAGGTTGGAGAAGTTAACCAGCCAATGCCGATAGAGTTAGACAGTCAGAGTGCTAATGCTCCTCAAGGTGCCAATCAGCCAGATGAAGGGGAAGAGACAGAAACGGATAGCCACTTTGATCATGTGCGTGAGACAGTTTTCGAAGAGGAAGACGTTGGAGTTCATGAGGAGAATAACCAACATATGGAGATAGAGGAACCTCAACAAAATATTGCTCGGGAGGAGGTTCGTGAAGTGGAGGCAACTGAAGAGCAGCCCTTTATTATTTACGACACTCAGCGTAATTGGCTCTCACATGCAATAAGGAAGGATCAAGACGATGATGCTGACCTGGCAATTGAAATGGAGGAGCTTCTAAATAGAACAAGTAAGTCACCAAAAAGGAAGAGGGCAAGGAAGTATTCAAAAATGGAGACTAATGAGGCCAGTTCACGCACCCTCCATATTGCCGTTTCAGGGGAAGATCATGACTTAAGTGACGCAATGCCAGAGAATTACACCATCACCACAATTGAATTGGGACGTCCTTCTGGAGTGCAGGTGGTTGAAGAAGCTGAAAATTCCTTTCAAGCATTGAAGGACAGGCTGGTACGAAAGGAAGGGAAGTATAAAAGATTGAAGAAGGAGCACAAGGCATTGGTCGGATATGTGCAATATCTATCACGTCCAGGAGCACAAGAAAACCCAGCAGTAGAGCTTCCACCTTAGCTGCCACGAGAACCAATCAGTGGGCTTGAGGAAATGAAGAGAGCTATAAGAGAGGGAGACAAATGGATAGGCAGTGTTCGCAGTGAGGCGGAGAAATTCATGGCCGACCTTGTCTCCTCTTTTCGGAGTGCGTCTAGTATCCTTTCGCGCTTAGATGGTGTCGAGCAAGCTTGGGGTGACACCCATATTTTCTAGGACAAAACTATTCCTCGCCTTGCTGTTTTGATGCATGTGCCCACGCAAACTTTGGTAAATGAAGGAGTGATCCAGGCTGGCGACAGGTATGATTTTCATGGGTGGCATTCAGCTGCATTCACTGGAAAGGGTTTCTTCGACATGGCAGCTGTGGAGTCTTCTAAAATCAAGAAGGCAATGAGAAACATTCACGAGGGCATCCTCAATACATTGGATGCCTTGTTCGCCAGGAGGCTGACTCATGAGGAGGTAGAGGTGGAAGGATTGAAGGCAAGATTGCAGCCTTTCTTCTCTGAGATGAGGACGTTTTCCCAGCTTGACTTTGAAAACATCTCTACATTTTCAACAATTATTCAAAGCACACAAGAATCTATTGAGGCTTGGGGAAAGTCCTGCGATCGACATGAATAGATGGTGGCTATCCTTGAATATTAGCTTAATCTTACTCCAGCAATTTCGGAGGAGGAAGTTGATGAGATACTGGTCCGGTTCGTAGCATACACGGTCAGAGAGAAGAGCAAGGGAATCCGAGTCATGGACGAGAATCATCTAGAAGGATAGTGGGCATTAATTGCCCATAGTGGTCAAGGAGGAATCTGCTATTTTTGGGATCATTTATGATGCCACTCCACCTTCTGGCGGTTTTTAGGACAAATCTTGTCTAGGGCTGAGGTGGCTCGATCTGAGCCCTCCATTGTAATTCGATCTGGACCATCTGTTGAGATTGGCCAGTTATATAAAGGGGAGTCCCCTCATTTGTACACTAGTAGTTAGCAGCTAGAGAGATATTGGAGCAAAATCGAGGGTAGACATTTTTGGAGTTAGAATAGTTTTCATTGCATTGTTTGAAGGAAAAGGGGAATTCTCCCTTTGAGAATTTTTGTAAGAGATTGTCACGAAGGCTAATCATAATAAAAGCATTTCATTGATGGTGAACTCAACTTTTGTTGTGATAAGTTTGTGAGGTTTCTTCTTCCTTTGACTTCAAGTAGGACTTAATTTTCATGCTAATAGTTAGTTATGGGTGTTTACGTTTGATGTAAGTGAGCTTCTTTAGTCCATACCACTAACAATCTTACTGATGGTAAGCTTGTCCTACGTGGTCAACTGGAATACTTTATACTTAACTTCGATCAAGATTCATGTGTAGTTATGCATCGTTGTGATGGTACTTGCATTGTTGAATCGTGATTTGAACATCCTTTCTCTCCTTTGAAGATTGTACTAACTTTGTCGAAGCTGTCCAACAGGAGGCTAGACAACATTTAGTTGAAGTTCATTGAAATTAAGCTTAACACTCCTTGCATTTAGGATAGAATTTGGATCTTCTAAACCTTGCATCCTTTTAATTCCGCACACTTTTGGTTAGCTTTAGGAAACTCGCACTTCAAGGCTAAATCATTCACACGAAAACCCCTTTCAAAGCATATATCTGTTGTTTACTGCAAGTATCTTGAACAATTGTGTAAGTTCCCTCGTAAGAACACAACAATTCACATCAAACCAACTGAGGGCATTCTAAGTATTTCGGAACCTTGGAGTTGAACGTGTGATCTATCTCGCAATCTTAGCACATGGAATACTTTGATCGAGAGAACGAAGTAGCCTTCGGACTATTTTGTTCTGCTGATTGGTGCGGTCATAAAAATCACATCAACACATATGAAGGTGAAGGTTTGGTGGCAAAAAGAAAAGACACAAACATAAGAAATGAATTTGCAAAGTGGAGAAAAGCGTGCTTGGGGTCACGATGTGGAGTAGATATAGACCGAAATAAATTGTATGAATAGAGAACTAGCAGGTCATGGTAAGAGAGAGAGTAATTGTAATGGGAAATTCATCTAACATATGAATTACAAGTACAAAAGGAAATACCTGGTTGCGCATTATGTAGGAGAAGATATAATGAAAGGAAGAGGAAAGAAGAAGTTAGAAAAGGTCAAGCCACACCTCTGGTAATTGAAAACATTACAATTAGAGAAGATAAAAAGCAGAGATGTTGCAAGAGAGCATCAAGTTAAAATGAGGAAAGAATTTGGTTGTTGAAGGTAGAGTACAGAGTAGAGTGAACAAAGATATTAATAAGATTGCAGATTGCATAATTATATGTAATGAAAAATTGGTAGGGTCAATAACATTGAAATTGCCACTAATGCTTTGTGTAACTTGATTTCATAATAAGATTTAATGAAATTTGTTTGATGAAATAAATTTTCCTCTTGTGAGATTTTTGGATTTGGTTTTAATTCCACAAATGGAATTGTCAAATTGAGTTGTTGCCTGGTTGCAAGGCAAGGTTGTTGATTTTCATTTAAATTGGGAGTTTTGAAATTTTCATTTGCGTCACATGAACTAAACTATGCACCTCATGATTTAGAATTGGCATCCATTGTGCATGTACTTCAAAAGTGTAGACATTTCCTATTAGGGAAATCATTGAAATAAAAACACATCAACAAGGGTTGAAATACATTTTCACTCAACCAAATTTGAATGCAAGACAAAGGAGATGGTTGAAATTCTCCAATAAATATGATTTTGAGATTGCATATATCAAGGGTAAAGAAAATAGAGTAGCAGATGCTCTAAGTAGAAGAAGGCATTTGATGGCTATAACAATTGTTAAAAACATCTTGAAAGATCAAGTATAAATAGAGCAAAAACATGATCATTGGTATGGTCAAGTCAAAACAACTTTAGAAGTTGATCCAAATGATCTAAGGTTTCAGGGATATACTTTTGATAGAGATGAGTTAGTTCGATATCATAATAGAATATATGTTCCTAGTTCTAGAGAACTTATAACTTTAATTCTAATTGAAGCTCACAATACTCCCTTTCCAAGACATCTAGGAGTGAATAAGATGTACTTAGATCTTAAGAAGCTATACTTTTGTCTAGGAATGAAGAAGAATATAGTGATCTTTATGGCAAAGTGTTTAGAATGTCAAAGAGTTAAAGCAGAACATAGTAAGTCAACTTATATCCCCATGATATACCACATCAAAAGTGGCAAGTTATTAGTATGAATTTTATATAGGGATCACCAATGACATTTTATAGACATAATATGATATTAATGGTAGTAGACAAACTTACTAAGATAGCTCATTTTATACCGGGAAATCTTACATGGGAAGACTCAATTTTAATGCAATAGTTACGCCCTCATTTATTTTGAACTTTGATAATTGTATAAGTTTACTTATTTGAATAATGTTTTGATGCATCAAAGTGATGCATAACTTAAGGGGGGGATATGTCATGATCTCTTTGTTCTAGTACTTTGATAAACTTTATAATAGTTAATTTTAAAATATTTATTAAGTAAATGAAAATAATAATTAGTTTTTGAATTGAGAAATTAAAATTAAATAAATAATTTATTAAAAATAAACCAAAAAATACTAAAATATTATAATTCAAAAATAAATTAAATTAAAATAGAGGGTAAAGATTCTTTAATTTTTAAATGGAAGAAAATGATTTGTTTTATTCTCATGAGAAAAATATTAGAAAATAAAATGAGATAATTATTTGCATAGTGTTGAAATTATCTTGAATCAAATTTAAATTATTTTTTCTGCTATAAAGTTTATATTCTATCTCAATTATTGTCCTAAGGAATATTTTTGAATCATTCTAGAAATATTTTAGAAATTAAATATTAAAAAGAAGGGAATAAAAAATTATTTAATTATTATTATATTCTCTATTTATCTTGAAAATTGTTTTAAAGATTTAAATAAAAAATTAATAACAAAATAATAAGCAAAAAATATTAATGAAAGATTACAAATACAGGATAAAACAAAGAGAAACCTATCAGGAGAATTGCATATATATATATATGAAATGGGTTAGCACACAATGTAAAACCCCCTTGAAGTTTCATGTGAGACTTTATATAGTGCAAAACATATATTTATGAAGAAAAAAACTTATAGTAGAAAATAACAGCCATTGCTGTTTGTCCCTTTGTGACTTCGAAGTTTGTATATTCTTTTTTATAGTTTTTGACTATTAATATTTTAATTGTTTTTTATTAATAATTAATATTATTAAAAATAATATATTTTTTATTTTTTCAGTTTCATTTTACAAAATAGCAACTACTAATTATAAAATATTAATAATTGATATTTATTACAACTTAATTTTATTATTTTTTGAATTTTGGACAATAATAACAACATAAAAAATTGAAAAATACTTATTAATAACTAATTATTTTTAATATATAAATAAATAACAATAAATTAATACTTTAAAGAGCAAATTTAACAATTTTAACTAAAATTATTAAATAACAATCAGTAATAAATTATCAATTAATATTAAAAATTAAAATCAACAAATAGATTATGAACAATCAACAATTCAACATTTTGGACTTTGACAACATGACCTTCAATTTGACTAGAAATTGACTATTTTGGATATTGACAAATGCATCATACCCAAATGATGATTTGATGAAGAAATCAATGTATCACAATCGAGTTTTGGATTGGATGCAATGCAAAACACAATTATTATAAGAAAACAAATTTCAACTGTTATGAAAATCTTTTGAGGTAATGCGAAATCTCGATTTCAAGTTGTATTTATATAATTACAAAAAAGAAAGTTATACTTGCTTTGTATAGATGAAAGCATTGCACCCACTTGAAGTAGGATCAACATCAAAGGGAAATCAGTAGAAATGCCCCCAACTACCAATAAGAAAAATCTATAGGTCTAGAGAAAGTGGTACTCCCTTTTTGGAGCCCGAAAAGCTAGAGAAAAGAAGGAAGTCATTTGGGAATCCAACTCCAAGGCATTTATGATCTAGGAGGATCTCTCATGTGATTCATTTGGTGGTACGATGGTACTCTTCATCACATGCCATATTTGCAAGTAACTTTAGGATCATCCCAAATGTAAGTGGTTATAATTTGATGCTCTACTTCTAACTCTTCATATCCTATACTGTATAGCTCCCATTAGTGTTAGTCTTGTTTAGTGCAAATGTTCTACAACACATGCTAGAAATTAGAAAAATGGAGAGTATGAAATGCAAGTGTTAGCATTTCTTGTAAATGTTATTGTTAGAGTGCATAATATTATTGCATATCTATTTTATTATCCCAGGTTTATTATGCATAGGATAAGCTTGCTTAGGTGTTGACTTGAACACATGTCAAATTGTGAGAACCATCTATTATCACCCATATGTGGCATGTTCATAGAAAACATCTTCTATATTTACTATTTAGCAAGTCATGTTTTACTTAATCTCCTTCATAGTGACTCACCTTGTTGTCATTTGATAAATATCCTCTTGAGTATTTATCATATTACTCCTTTTATGCTCACAGTTGTAAATGAGCCTAATATGTTTTTGTAATCTTACACTTGTGGAATATATTATTCATATTTCATATACTTGTGTGTTTATTGTTCTTTTTTTATTGAAATAGCACATAAGCTATTGTGAAGTGATTCACTCATTTGGATCATGGCTTCTATGAGCCTTTGAGGTGACTCCAACATGTTATTAGAGCCATAGGGTGAGAAGGAGGTTGTTCGAGTCTAGAGAAGAACAAAGGTTTCAAAAGCCTCATACTGGCAAATAGCATCTTTGGGGTATCTAGGTGTGATTTTGATGCTTCCATTGCATTCTAGACATCTAGAAACCTTAAGAAGCACATTTGGTTTGCTAGTTTTTGTTTTCATTTGCAATTATTTTCAAATTCTTATTTGATGGTTTACTTTTTGCTATAGACCAACAATTTTTTTTTTTTTTGAAGCATTTTTGGGCAAAATAGATAGTGCCATTTTGTCCAAAGCAAGCCTAAAACCCCTAAATTGATTGTTAGATCGTTTGAATTGGAGCATGTTTTTGAGGCAAACAAAAATTAGTGGGTTGTATGGCCTTGTACTTTACTGTGTAAAAATAAAACATAAAAAGGGCACTTGTATATCATTGAATATGTTTATTTAAAATCAAAAAATTGGGGGCTTGTGGGGTACCTCATACCCCCTATACCCTCTTGCCATTGTAGGAAAGTGACAAGGGCGAGGCCCCACAACCCCCATCATCTCATTAAAGAGGGGCGTGGGGGGAGGTACTACCCCCATAGACCCTTTGGGAGTTGCATGGGGGTTTAACCCTCCACACCAAAATATATTCTTTTAATGTTTTTTTAGAACAAAAAATCAAAAAAATATAAAAAATATATATCTTTTTTAATAAAACAAAAAAACTCTGCCCCCACCTTTGCTTGGCTACCATCTTCATTGGCTAAGTGTAATAATCCACCCTATTTTTTGTTTTTAATTTTTGCAATATAGAAGATGTAAATGCAATGCCTTGAAGACTTTTTGATCACCTAGATCCCGAAGTGGGCAAGGTGAGAGCATATGGTGCCTCTAATGACAACTAATTTAAATGAATGCAATTACAAAATGATATGGCGGCAAGCCGATCAGAATATGTAGGTGGCAGAGCCAGCCTAATCAACACCTCTTCGGAAAATTGCGTAAAATGACACACAAGTGGCAGAGCTAGCCCTATCAAAACCTCTTCAGCAGACTGTGTCAATGCAATGCAATGCAAGCCATTGGTAGAATATCTAAGCTAGACTCAAATCAAAACAGTTGATAATGCTAGCTTGTTCATGCCAAAACGGACTGAATGATTATGCTATAACTGTTTACGGTAAACCATCAAACTTACAATATGAAAACGCATACAAAGAAAGCCTCCATCGGTACTATCATCCAATATTTACAAGATTAATATGAAATGCATTACAAATGAACAATTGATGAAAAAAACTGTTATTATTAAACTAATATAAGTTCTGATTATAAAATTAGACCACTGCAATATCCAGAATAAGGCCAAATAATATTGATAAACAATACAATCATGTACCCAACTAAAGAATACCATATAAAGATGATGTAAAGTGCTGTTGCAGGTCTGATAACACTCCGATACACTTGTCACACAGTCAAATCAGGTCTGATACACACTGGTAACACACTGTAAACTCTTCTATATGCAGGTACAACACACTCAAATGAAGGAAACATGCCCTAAACTAAAACAATGACTGATAAGGCACTCCAAACTGCTATTAAACACACCCGAACACACTAAAATACATTTCATATTAGACTGGTAAACATTTTCAGACATGTACAGGTCTGAAACTGAGTCCAAAGTTGTTGGTACAATAGGTACAACAGGTACAATATCATCAATATCTCATGGAAGTCACCAAAAACTTCTTGAATCTGCATCATGAACCTTTGCACACCAAAACATGTCAAAAGATAAAAAAAATATCCATTGAAACAATAGTTAGAAATTAAACTCAACTTTGTAGCACAGTTGTGATTTCAGGATGAAATCACCAAATCCAACTAGGAGGGTTTTCGTCTTTGAAACTAGTATTCCAAGAGGGGTTTTGTCCTCAAAGACAATGAAGAACTCCGTTCTTGCTCAGAGTAGAAGATAAATGAAAATAACACAATGTAATAATCTAGGTGATTCTCAACCCCGAAACCCTAACTGTATTGCTGATTTTTGTTTGTTTTTGTATTTTTTTGTGTTTTTGAGGGTTTTTGCACTAAAACAGTAAATTGCGATTTTGCACTAGAAAGCTCTATAAATTCATAAAAAATAAATAAATAACAACTATGCATCAATATTGATTCCCAGATGAAGGCGCATTAATATATTCAGTTCCAGAACTCGGATATCAAATGAAATCAATTACAGAGAGTGGAAACAATATTTTATTTTTGAAAAGAACCTGTAGACTTGCAGGCACCAGAAAACAAGAAGTATTGTACGGCTGAAGCAAAATATGAATCCTCAGGCTCTGAAAACGATGCTGGAGCTCTGTAGACCCTAGGCGCACCAGATCCAAGTGATAGAGACTGATAGCTGAAGGCGTGGTTTCCTGAGGAGGAAGGTATGGCTTGCTGGTACAGAAATGTACGGCCCCAGCAGCAGCATTAAATAAAGTACGGACTCAAGAAATAAGATGCCAGATCTCTGTGAGAAGAACTCTGTGAAGTCGCCTCAAACCCCTAATGATAAATCTCTGTAAAACCCTGCTTGAATCAATCAATAAGCTCAATCTGTAACCTCTATGTGAAGTCACCAAGAAGACAATCTTCAACTGGTATTGCACAGTCTCAGTATGCCAAATTCTGAAGAGGTATCGTTCTCCAGAATCGATTCGTCTGCTGAAACCCTAGGTTTTGCAAACTCCAATGCTCAGAGCAAATTAGAAGACAAATTTGAATAACATATCATAATGATTCGATTTGTCTTTCCTGTGAATATATATCTCCCTTGAAAAATTCGACCCAATAACCCTTTTTAATAATCATTTAATGAAATGATTAAATTCGACTTTTAGACTTAGGAGAAATAATAATTAATTAAATGACGTCTCATTAATGAATAATAATTATTCATTATGTCAAATATATCACTTTATTATAAAGTATTAAAAATACTTTATAATATACCATTTAATTATTAATATTTAAATATATTAATAAAGTGACTTTAATATAAAGTCAAAATATTAAATATTCAATAATCATTAAATACTCCTTATTTCTCCATCTGACCATCAAACTGAAGAACTGGGTCGACTCCGAGCAAACCAGTTGAACCAGGTGCCCTGCCCAAAATAGCAGCTTCCGCCTATCCGACTTTCTAAAAATAGAAAGTCTCTGAAAAAACACTCTGAAGGATTCTGCGAAGGCCCAACCTGAAACAACTGCAACACTAAAGCTACAGAACACTGAGTAACTGCCTCAGATGATCCTCTGCACACATTTGTCAGCCTACGAGGATCGAAATAATAGGCTAACCATATAACCAGCTGCGCTGACTACGATGGGGACATCACACACAATAACCCTTCTTCTCAAGATCCAACCTTGTTTTGATAACCTTTTTAAAGCTATTTTAGGAATTTTTTTTTGTTTTTTCGAAAAGCATTTTTTTTTGTTGTTTTTTCTAAAAACACTTTTTTGGTTCTTTCCTTTTTGCTTCATATTCCACTTTAATTTATAAAATACATTTAGAAGTGTGCAAAAAGCTCACCTTTTTTCTCCCTTGAGCCTAATACCTCATTTTTAGCACAACGTGTATTCACTTTTTAAATAATTAAAATAAGTTGTCAATATAAAAATATTAAAAAGTAACTTTTGACAACTTAATTACAAAGTTGCATGGACACGGATACGTATACGGTATCGGATACGGATACAACCATTTTTTAAGACCCCCAATATGGATACGGTTAGATACAACATTCATAAAAAAAAAACATATATTTAACACAATGTTCTAAGTTATTAGAGAAGATTTTCATTACTTTAAAATCAAATAAGTAAATATAAATTATAATAATATTAAAATTTAAATATTAATAATTTAGTAAAGAATAAATAATTAAATATATATGAATAAATTTTAATTTTTTTAAAATATCTAGCATTTAAACAACATAATATAAATATAAAATTATAAACAATTAACTTTCTTAAATCTATAAAAATTAAGATGCCAAAAAAATAGTAGAGTTGCACTACAAGAAAACCCAAAAAAATGGTTTGCTGAAATAGAAGAGTGTTTCATTTGTCTTCCTCATTTGGTGTAGGTTTTGTTTATACAAAACAAAAACAAAAAAAATATTGCATGATTGAAGTTTTTTTAAGATTAAGTTTAGGAGGACTCATGTCAAATTTTTGAAAATCAAATCACATAGTATCCAACACGATTGGAAAATCAGAGTTTTTTGGGCACGTGTGGGTATAGTATCTGTTGATGTGATTTTTATGACCGCACCAATCAGCAGAACAAAGTTTCCCAACGGATACCCTATTCTCTCTTGAACAAAGTATTCAGCGTGCTAAGATTGCGAGTGAGATCACGCTTTCAACTCCAAGGTTCCTTTAATGCGAATAGACCCAGTTTGGTTGATGTGTATTGTTGTGTTCTTACGAGGGGTCTTACGCAATTTGTTCAGGATACGTGCAGTAACAACCAATATATGCTTTTGAAAGGGATTTTCGTGTGAATGATTTAGCTTTGGAGTGCAAGTTTCCTAAAACTAACCAAAAGTGTGCGGAATTTGAATGGCTGCAGAGATTTCGAAAATTTAAACTCTAACCTAAATGCAAGGGATGTTATGCTTAACTTCAATGAACTTCAACAAACATTGTCTAGCCTCCTGTTGGACAGCTTCAACAAAGTAAGTGCAATCTTCAAAGGATAAGAAAGATGTTCAAATCACGATTCAATAATGCAACTACCATCACAACGATGCATAACTACACATGAATCTTGACCGAAATTAAGTGTAAAGTGTTCTAGTTGACCACGCAAGACGAGCTTACCATCAGTAAGATCATTAGTGGTATGGATAAAAGAAGCTCACTTACATCAAACATAAACATCCATATCTAATTATTAGCATGAAATTAAATCCTAGTTGAAGTCAAAGGAAGAAGAAACCTCACGAACTACTCACAACAAAGTTTGAATTCACCATCAATGAAATGCTTTATTATGATTAGCCTTTGTGACAATCTCTTACAAAATTCTCAAAGGGTCTTACAAAATTCTCAAAGGGAGAATTCCCCTTCTTCTTCAACAATGCAATGAAAACTAATCTAACTCAAAAGTATCTACTCTCTATTCTGCTTCAAAATCCACTATGCTGACTATTCTCTGATTCTAACTACTATCTTACAAATGAGGGGGACTCCCCCTTATATAGCTGGCCAAGTCCAATGGACGGTCCAAATTGAATTACAACGGAGGGCTCAGATTGAGCCACCTCAGCCCTAGACAAGTTTTCCCTAAAAACCGCTAGAAGGTGGAGGAGTGGTGTCATAAATGCTCCCAAAAATAGCAGATTCCTCCTTGACCACCATGAGCAATTAATGCCCACTACCCTTCTAGAAGATTCTCGTCCATGAATCGGATTCCTTTGCTCTCTCTCTGACCGCGTACGCTACGAATCGTGCCAGCACCTCATCAACCTCCTCCTCAGAAATTGATGGAGTAAGATTTAGCTGATACTCCAGGACGGCCACCATTTGTTCATGCTTGTCACAGGACTTTCCCCAAGCCTCAATAGAATCTTGTGTACTCTGAATAATCGCTGAAAATGCCGTCATGTTCTCAAAGTCCAGCTGAGAGAACCTCTTCATCTCGGAGAAGAAAGGTTGCAACCTTGCCTTCAATCCGTCAATCTCAACCTCTTCAGGAGCCATCCTCTTGGCGAACAATGCCTCCAATGTGTTGAGGATACCCTCGTGGATATTCCTCATTGCTTTCTTGATCTTGGTGGACTCCATAGCCGCTGTGTCGAAGAAACTCTTCCCTATGAATGCCGCTAAATGCCACCCACGAAAATCATACCTGTCACCTGCTTGGATTACTCCTTCATTCACCAAAGTTTGCGTGGGCATACGCATCAAAACAGCAAGGCAAGGAATAGTTTTTTCTTGAAAAATATGGGTGTCTCCCCAAGCTTGCTCGACATTATCAGGCGTGAAAGGATACCAGATGCATTCTGAAATGATGAGACATGATCAACCATGAATTTTTTTGCCTCAGTATGGACACCATTTATCCACTTGTCTCCTTCTCGCACAGCTCTTTTCATCTCCTCAATCCCATCGATTGGCTCTCGTGGTAACTCAGGCCGAAGCTCTACCACTGGGTTCTCCTGAGCAACTGGATGTGCTAGATGTTGCACATACTCAACTAATGCCTTGTGCTCCCTTTTCAATCTTTTGTACTTCCCTTCCTTCTTCACCAGCCTGTCCTTCAATGCCTGGAATGAACTTTCAGCTTCTTCCACCACCTGTACTCCGGAAGGACGTCCCAACTCAATTGCGGTGACTGTGTAATTTTCCGGCATTGCATCACTCAAATCGTAATCTTCTCTTGGAACAGCAATATGGAGGCTGCGTGAACCTGCCTCATTAGTTTCCATCCTTGTATACTTTCTGGCTCTCTTCCTCTTAGGCGACTTGCTTGTTCTGTTTAGAAGCTCTTCCATTTCAACTGCCAAGTCAGCATCGTCATCCTGGTCCCTTCTAATTGCCTGTGAAAGCCAATTGCGCTGAATGTCATAAATGATGAGGGGCTGTTCTTCAGTTGCCTCCACTTCATGGACCTCCTCCCGAGCAACATTCTGCTGAGGCTCAATTATTTCAACGTTTTGATCGCTCCCTTCACGAGCTCCAACATCTTCCTCTCCGAAGGAAAAATCAAAGTGGGTATCCATTTCTGTCTCTTCCCCTTCATCCGGCTGATTGGCGCCCTCAGGGACATTAGCACTCTGAGTATCTAATTCTCTCGGCATTGGTTGGTTAACCTCTCCAACCTCTGGCTCTTCATTTCTTTGAGCTCTCTGATCTGCAAACAATGAGACTTCACGCACATTGGAAGAATGAGTTACCAACTGAGTAGATGTTGTGTCCTCCGACCCTTGAGGTTCCGGCTGAATGGGTTCCTCTTGCTGTGGTGGTTCCACGACTTGGGCAATTTGTTTCTTTCTCTTCGCCGAAACTGGTGGCCTTTTATCACCCATGAGGTCGTATGTGAAAGCAACTGACCTCCTCCTTAATCTGTGAACACGTTCTTCTACCCAAGCCCTTGTAAAAGTCAAAACAGGAATAGACAAGATGTCTAAATCCGTAATCCTCGGTTCAGCCCAATCTACTGGTGGGATTGGCGTGTTCTTTATGGATTCATAATCCGGATGAGTTATCCTAGAATCCTCTTCGACTTGATCTGGCACCTGGATTACTTCACATTCTCTGATCAACTTGAGAGGCAACCTCGAAAATGTTCTTTTCCTAATCTCAGTCTCACTTCCAGCATTCGCCCAGAAATCTTCTAGGTGAGCTTTGTGTCTGTACTCCACACCTTGCATTGTTCCAATCTTTCCCCGAGGATCGAAATCCTGTCGGCTGGTGTGAAGAGTCAATTTATAGAACTTCAATTCTTCCTCAGCCTCCTTGGCTGCCTGCAGAGTAGGGCATTCTTCAAGTGAGTTTCCCAACACAATGGGGAAGTGCAAGCCTCCCTTCTTCTTTCTCCTTATGATTTTGTCGTAGGCTACTAGTTGCCTAGACAGCTCAAGTAGTATCATCCTGTTCGTTGGGTACCTCGGTAATCTGTAGACGTACGAGTCATACCCCGGCAGCCTTAAATAAGTAAACTTTGGGAATTGGACGAACCAAAACCCGTATTCTTCTATCAGCATCTGTGCCTCTTCAGATATCCTTTGTCGTAACCTCTGCTGGAGGGTCCTTGTGATATACATGGTGAAAGCATCATTTACTCTCTCGAAGTCAGCTGTGTGCGTGAGATGCAATTGTCTGCAGGACTCGTGAATCTTGAACTGATTGTATCCACAGCCAATTGGTTCTTGATACACCAACCCTCTATACTTTGTCATTCGAGCAAGCATGTAAATAACATACGAGCTCATGTAGAATGTTCTCGTTCTTTTCAGATCCCGGAACTGTTCATCAATATTGTCACTTATCATCTATGCCCAATTTACTTGCTCCTTGCCTTCGAGCACCACGCTGATGTAGAAGAACATCCATGGCTCGAACACAAATGATTGCGGGCTATCGTTAACCCTGCTGAGCAGCATAATGATATCGCAATACTCCTACTTCAGCTCTTCTGAAATTATCTGCTTAGGTAGCCTGGCAGCAGGAGGCTTTGGCTTTCGCATCCAAGTGGTATTGATCCTCTTCATGCACTTTTCGAAGGACGCGGCGTACATCTGGTCAGCCTTTGCCTTGGATTTGTACAGCATTCCATCTGTAGCCAGTATTCCAAATGCCTCGCCAATTGCATTAGGAGCGAAGTTGGCCAATATCACACCATTTGGAGACACAATAGTCCGATTATCGGAGTTGTAAAAGTTGGCGCACTCCAAGATTAGCTCTGGACACCGAACTGCTGGTTGGAACCCTGCTGCTGCGTACAATCCGCTCTTCACAATGTTGCGCGATGCCTCTGTCGGAAGGTTGCCACCTTGCCCATACATTTTGCGCAGGAAAGTCTCGAGGTTGAAAGACCCGAGGTTGGTGTCCGTCAGGTTTCCAAACTTCGATACGATCTTTGACTCCGGAATAAAGGACTTCTTCAGACCTTTGATAATTGCCTGCCTGGAGGCGTTTTCTTTGACAGCTTCGTTGTTACCAGCCTTTGCTCCAGCTTTGCTAGTTCCAGCAATGTCAGCCTTTCGTCCATCAGCCATCTGCGAAACAAGAAGCAAACATTACACTTCCAACTTTTTAAAATAAAGATCACGTGAGACGGCTGGCGAATGGAGTTGGCTGCAAAAATGAACGTGAGTTAATAGCTTCAACAACCAACTTCGACTTCAAACCTCGACATACTTAAACTTCGAACTTCAACAACTTGCAGCCAAAAGAAATTTATCTCCAGCAATCTCAACTTCAGCAAAATGTGTTAAGTTTCAGCAACGTTTAAATTAACAACTTCGGAAGTTATACATCAGCAACTTCGAAGAATTCAACAATTTTAAATTAGCAAGCTTGGAAGTTATAAATCATCAAGTTCAAATCAGCAAGTTTTAATAATTTCAAATCAGCCTTTTCGAGAGTTATAAATCAGCAACTTCGAAAAGTTTTAGCAATTTCAAATCAACACTTCGAAAGTTATACATCAGCAACTTCGAGGGCTTCAATGATTTTAAATTCGATTTGATTCTAACATTCAGCAACTTCAGAAAATTTAAAGCTTAAGTAATTTCAAATTCAAACAATTTCGACCTCCAGCATAATTAAATGATTTCAGCCTTTTCAACTAAATATTTCAACTTCGAAAAATATTTCAACTTTCAGCAAAATATAAAGTCTCAGCAACTTCGAATACTTACCTCAGCAACTTGGAGAAATAAAAACGCTTAACACTTCAAACTTTATTTCGAAACGGAGCAACCTCGCAACTCAGCAACTCAGAAAATCAACTCTCAGCAACTTCGCAACTTCGAGAAATCGAATTTAACACTTCACACTTTCAGCAACTCTTAAATTGAAAATATTAAATATCACAACTCAATTCACTAGCATAAATCTCAGCTTCGAATCTTGTGAGATGAGAATGAAAATCTTCAGAGTTTTATAGCCAAAAGCTGGTGCTAATTTTAGTAGATGCCTTTTATTCCCTTCATCATGACTTACGCATTTGCTAAATTTAAGAGGGAATATTCCAGTCGTCATGCAGTTGTTATGGCAATTTGCTATTTAGGGAGATTCTTTCCTTGATTCAAATTTAAAACTTCTCTCCCGACTGCCAGTTACCTTCAGTAATTTCGAAAAAAATCATTTTTACTCTGATTTGAAATAATCTCAACTGCCTTTTTTAAAATGACATTTTTAATTTATTAAAATTTTAATTTAAATGCCATTTTAATTAATTTTCCAATGTCCACACTTTAAATTGGCTAGGCGTATTTTATTTTCCATCCATAATTAACTCTGAAATAAATTCCCCATAATTAAATCGTCCGAACTTTAAAATTTCATGTGTTAAAATTAAAGGGGGAATTTAAAATTTGACTTAGGAAAATAATTAAATTAATTAAATTAATTAATTTCTCCGACTTGGGCAAATTTAACATTTAATTGCCTAGAGAAATTTTGTTACTCCTAACGCCTTTTAATTTCCACCTTGATTCTTTTATCCCCGCATTTTAATTTTTTGAAATCAAACGCCTTAGACAAATATTAAATCACCCTTTGCTTTTGAGGCGCATATTATAGGTTAAGCTTTTACTTTGGACACCTTTAGTTTACTCTTTAATTTCATCTTTTAGGCGCATTCCATACTTCAAGCTTTATTTTAAAATTTGCCCTCTGTAATTGCTATAGTCCAAATTCAAGCGCCCCATTTAAAACTAAACCTCCTTTTGCCAAGGCGCATATGAGTTAATCAACTTCAGATTTTATTTTCTCCAAGGTGTTGGGCGCATATTATAGCTTGAAGTTTGAGTTTGTTTTACTTCACTCATCAAGGTAAGGTGCAAATAACACCTCCAACTTTTAGCTTCACGCCTTGGTGAAATTTTAGCCCTTCTTCAAGGTGAGGCGCATCTGCCTATGTGGACTTTCAATTTCGATATCCAGAAGCTCTTTGATTTGTTTTCTCCCCCCAGGCGCAAATGAGGTGGGCAACTTCGAGTTTTGACACTTAGCAAAAATTTCTAACTCCCTCAGAGAGGGGAGCAAATCTCATGGGGAGCATCCAATTTGGGGCGCATATAGTATCCAGAGCTTTCAACTTGTGTCTTGGGCAGGCTTTAAAGTGGGGCGCAAATGAGAGCTTGAGCTTTTGATTTCCACCTCTTAGAAGATTTCTCCAGTCTTCACATTGCCAGGCGCATTCCACCCCAGAGCTTTCAGTTCTGGCACTTAGCAACTTTTCATCACATCCTTTGAGCTGGGTGCATATGAAGGGTGGAACATCAAGTTTTGATACTTAGAATTTGTTTTAGTTCTCTCTTTTACTAGGCGCATATCACACCCTGAGCTCCCAATTTCACCATGGGCGCATTTGGGGGTTCAAGCTTTCGTTTTGCAAGATGGGCGCATTTACCATGTGCAACTTTCATTTCTACGCCTTAGTCAAATACCAAGTTTCTAGCCAAGGTCTAGGCGCATATCACACTTTATGCTTCAATTTGATGTAGGGCGCAAGTATCCATGTGTAATGAGCCTAGCCTAAGCTGACTCAAAACTCTTCTTTGTTCCCTTGAAATTTCGTCAAAACAATTCGAAGGCAAACTTCCAGCTTGCTGGTCTAAGTTATCAGTCTGATATGTTCTTTGGAAAACGATTATTGAATGCTTCCAATGTTTGAAAAACAACTCTACTATGCATTTATTAACACCTAAGAGCAAGTATGATTTTTCCTAATCAGCTACAATGTCTATCAATGACTTCTAAGTGAAAAACTTGCACCTACAGCCACTTGACATTATGTCAAACAGTTATGCATATTGAAAATGATTATTTCTGGGTGTGTAGTAATGCTGGAAGTGTTCTATGATATTCTTGTTGCAATATAGAAGTGGTAGAACAATGATAAGGACTTGCAACTAATGACTACTTGCAAATATATAAATCTGATTACAATTTTCTGAGATTGCAATGTGCTGGATGCAAATATAATGACTGTCTTTTTATATAGAACTTGCCACACTCTTATCATGTTCATAAACAACTAATAAATCAACAATATCTATCTTCATCCTGCAATGTATTTATAACTCAAATTCGGATCCCTTATACATGTTTGAAATACTCTGGAAATGACCTGATTACGTGCCTATTTAAGTATTTTTTCTGATTTTTATTTCCTTCCACTTGAAATACAGCCCCTGTCGAGCCTGGCCTTCTATTGCCAAATACCCTTATTAATCAGTAAGCCATCAAATCAAACCTTATTGACTATTCTACTGACAAAAATCTGGAAAAAGGATTGTTGTCTCCTCAATATAAATCTGGAAGCATACTAATTTATCATGTGCGCCGTTTACTGTTGTAAGTTCTGAAGTACTGAGCAGCTGTTCATGGCACTGTAAAATAGAAATCAAAATTCACGCGGTACTGTTGAAAACTTGAATAATCTTAAAACCTTGAAAAGTTGATTCTTCACTTGTAAGCACAAATATGACTTTTGAAGCCACCTTACTTGCATCTTCAGCTGATCTCTCAAACCCAGAAAGTGCTCTGAAGAGGTATGCTCCAAAGCCTGGCCACGAATGTGCAGAAACCCTAGCAGTCTCAAAAAAGACAAAGAATATCATAAACAGCCCTGGTAAATATATACTCCTTGAAGAATTTAATCTCCAATTGATCAAAATAAATGATTTAATTTCGCACCTTGGAGAAATATTAAATAATTAATTGGCGTCTTTAATGAATAATAAATATTCATTAAGTCGAAATCAAACTTTATTATAAAGTAAATAAATACTTTATAACAGGCCAAATTAATTAAATATTTAAATATTTCAATAAAGTGACTTTAATATAAAGTCAAATTATTAAATTAAAATTCGGATCATCAAACTTCTTTATAGAAAGACCTAACCTAAAATAGAGTTCAAATGTAATCTTACCAAATTATGATCCTTTCTCACGAGGATCGAAATGATAGGCTAACCTCGTCAATGACTAGGATGGGGACATGACAGTCCGCCCTCCCTGAAATTGCTTGTCCTCAAGCAATCTCCACTGCAAAGAAACTCAAATCCTCGCGAGGCCCACAAGGAACTGTGACACATCTCTAACTGACTCCTGTAGCACCAGCATAAACATAGTTCCAAAATATTCCTGGATCCCAAACTCCTGCCATGCCTAATACCCTCTGACTTCCTCTGCGCTACTCTGATCTCAACTTCACCATGCCCAATCCACTGGGACCCATCCAAAACACAATACCAATCCTTCGCCACCTGGATCCCAATATAAACGGTACTCGCAAAATGAAGTAAGGATATCGGGAAGAACATCAACAAAACTCCCGATTAACCAAACCATCATGTTGCCACTACCAATGAAACCCCGAAAGCAAAAGGTACACACTAGCATGATGGAAATCCAACCTCTGACAAGTAATCCCCTGCAAACAACTCAGTCGGGAACTTGCAGCCTCTAGTCTCACCTTCAGTAACTCTGAACACAAAAATGATTTGCTTCTCTTGACTCAAAGAGAATCATCATACGCATCGAATAAGAATCATGTACAGGTGGATCAAAGACAAAATGTAAGCACTCCTCACCGTGTACACACTTAAAACTCCTCTGTGAGCCCTGTTTGAAACCCCATTGCATTGGAAAGATCCCAAACAATCATTGCCCAAAACCGGACTAGTATCAGGAGTGTGATTAGTTTCCAACTCGAAGAGTGGATTATCATAGACTAATCCACCATCAAAGAATAATGGATTATTACAAACTGCACAATCACTCCATGCTGATCTGAATCACCCATCTCAGAATCCCTGGAACAATAAATTGACTCGTACTCCTGAATTGGCCAACCGTGTGTGTATTGACCGTATATCATGCTTGTAATTTCAAAAAGCGTATCTTTCCATATTTGTCTACTTTTGCTTTTTCCGATCCTTTCTCAGAATGTTCTGCTTTTTCTTTCATTGTTCTTCAATGTAATTCCTTCAGGTTTCAAAACCAACACAAATTCAAGTAGCAGTCAAAAGAAACATCATTCCTGAACTCATCTGGATATTCGCACGGAATATGCAAGCATGTTCACTCCCTTATGAATTGTTCGGAAAATCCACTGAATTCCATTGTAGCAAAAATTTATTTTTGTTCTCCCAACAGGATGGCAGGTGGCTTGACCACTGTAATGAGCCTAGCCTAAGCTGACTCAAAACTCTTCTTTGTTCCCTTGAAATTTCGTCAAAACAATTCGAAGGCAAACTTCCAGCTTGCTGGCTAAGTTATCAGTCGAATGGAAAACGATTATTGAATGCTTCCAATGTTTGAAAAACAACTCTACTATGCATTTATTAACACCTAAGAGCAAGTATGATTTTTCCTAATCAGCTACAATGTCTATCAATGACTTCTAAGTGAAAAACTTGCACCTACAGCCACTTGACATTATTCAAACAGAGGTATGCATATTGAAAATGATTATTTCTGGGTGTTAGTAATGCTGGAAGTGTTCTATGCTTGTTGCAATATAAAGTGGTAGAAAATGATAAGGACTTGCAACTAATGACTACTTGCAAATATATAAATCTGATTACAATTTTCTGAGATTGCAATGTGCTAGGATGCAAATATAATGACTGTCTTTTTATATCAGAACTTGCCACACTCTTATCATGTTCATAAACAACAAATGGGTGACAATAAATCAACAATATCTATCCCAGCAATGAATGCAATGTATTTATAACAATACAAATAATAGGAACCTGAATTCTCATTGCAGTTGATACTAAGCCTTTGAGCCTCCAATACAATCTGGAAATGACTTCCTAGGGCAGCGCCTAGGTCTCCTCAACCCCTACGATGCATGCAAATGTTAATGTATTTTTTCTGATTTTTATTTGCCTTCCAAGACTGAAATCGCCCCTGCTCCAGGGCTGCGCCTAGCAAAGAGAAGATGCCTGAGTTAAATGATATTTCTATTGCCAAATCACCCTCCTTAATGTAATGCCCAGCCAAGCCATCAAATATGGAAACCTTATTGACAAATCGCAGCTCTATGCTTTGACAAAAATCTGGAAAAAGGTCTTCAATTGATTGTCTCCATCAATATCAAATCTGGAAGCATTTTACTATTCACGTATCACTGTAGCGTTTCACTATTCACGAGTTACTGTAGCGGCACTGTAGCGCGGGCACTGTTCCCGAGGTACTGTAGCAGATTACTGTTCATGGCACTGTAGCGAAGTACTGTAGCAAATCAACTATTCACGCGGGTACTGTAGCAACAGATGAAAACTTGCAATCTGTTCTTAAAACCTTGAATAATTTGTTGATTCTTCACTTGTAAGCACAAATATGACTCCTGTATGAAGCCACCTTACTTAGCAATCTTCAGCTGATCTCTCACAACCTCAGAAAGCTTGACTCTGAAGAGGTATCGTTCTCCAAAGCCTGAAAAATGCACGAATGTGCAGAAACCCTAGTTTCTTCACAAACTCCACAGCTCTCAATAAAAGACAAAGTTGAATATCATATCATAATCCTTCGATTTTGCCTTGACTGGTAAATATATACTCCTTGAAGAATTTCGACCCAATCTCCTTTTAATTGATCATTTAAATAAATGATTTAATTTCGCACTTTTAACTTAGGAGAAATATTAAATAATTAATTGGCGTCTTATTTTAATGAATAATAAATATTCATTAAGTCGAAATCAATACTTTATTATAAAGTATAATAAATACTTTATAACAGGCCAAATTAATTAAATATTTCAATATTTCAATAAAGTGACTTTAATATAAAGTCAAATTATTAAATATTTAATAATTCATTAAATACTCCTTATTTCTCCCTCTGATCATCAAACTGCTGAACTGGGTCGATTATGAGCTGAATGGTTGAACCAGGTGCCCTGCCCGAAATAGCAGCTTCCGTTTGACCTAACTTTCTAAAAATAGAAAGTTCCTGAAAATGCTCTCTGGAAGAATCTGCGAAGGCCCAACCTGACACAACTGCAAAACTGGAGCTACCAAACACTGAGCAACTGCCCCAGATGATCCTCTGCACACTCCTGTCAGCCTACGAGGATCGAAATGATAGGCTAACCTCGTCACCAGCTGTGCTGACTAGGATGGGGACATGACACCATGTGAGCTTCAACTTTTGACATTTAGAAAATTTTGAAGTGATCTGGGGCGCAAATCAAGGGTCGTGTTTTTAATTTCATGTCTTAGGCGAAACTTCTCAGTCCAACACCAAGGGCGCATTTAGACCCCTCTAAGTCAAGGCGCATTTGAGGGTGCATGCTTCAAGCTTTAACGCCTTAGTGAAATTCTAAGTCCCCCTTTTCTCCTTGGGCGCATTTTGCACTTGCAACTTTCACTTTCACCATGGGCGCATATGGCATGTTGAGCATCCAATTTTAATGCCTTAGAAGCTTTTATTATCCCTCTTCAAAGTGAGGCGCATTTGAACCCTTCTTCTTCCAATTTAAGGACCTAGCTAAATTTCTACCCCAAGGGCACATTTAGCATGGGGAGCTTTCATTTTTTTATGCCTTAGCATTTTTCAAGACCTTGGGCGCATTTGCCAGTCTCCCCTTCCAGTTGAGGGCGCATATGAAGTGTGCAACTTTCAATCCCAACACTTAGTGAAATTTCAAGCCCAAGGGCGCCTTTGACCCATGCTACTTCCAGTTTCCCAGACTTAGTCAATTTTCTGCCTCTCTTTAGCTTCTCAAGGTGGATTTCAATGCTGGATTCCAAATTTCATCCGTTTTAGTGAATTTTATGCCCTCTACCAGATTCATAGTGATCTCCTCTTGCTAACCCTAATTCGCCCTGACTCTCTATTTTTAGAAAGTTCCTTGAATTTTGCGCCAAACTGAATTCTGACCCCAGAAAGCTGATTTTTGCTCTGCTCTGAATTTCACTGATTCGCTCGCTGAGGTCCGATGCCTGTTTATACCTGTTTTTTTAGCAACCTGCTAAAAATAGAAATTGCTCAGAAAGTCTTCAAATTTCATGTGTATGCTTGAAGTTGGTGTCGTAACTGGATGTTGTTTTTGCTTGACTGTCCCGTTTTGCCCTTGATTTTAGGAAACCCTAATTTCTCTGCCCCGACCTGCCAAAAATAGCAATTATTTGATTCTTCATCCTCGCAACTTTGTCTTGAAATTCGTGCCAGGGACCTTATCACATGTTTGCCTTATACCTGCTGAGATCTGATGACCTGCCAATTATAGCTGTTTTTGTGACTTACTATTTATAGTAAGTGCTTGTTTCTGAGACCTCCTAGCTTCTGAGGAAATTTGGACAGTGTGATCCTCGTTGGTGACTTGCTGTCTGCGCTGATACTTTCTATTTATAGCCTGGCTGAACACCTTACTAAAAATAGAAGTTCTGATTGCCTTCAAATTTTTAGCAGACTTCCGAAAGACTGATCTTGGATACTTCCGTTTTCAGACTCCTCATTTTTAGCCCTTAAGCTCGAAACCCTAATTTTATGCATGTTCCTAGGTGAGCTCCGTTTGACCTTGTTTCAGTTGCATGACGATTGGTTTGCCGAGTGCTGAGTAGCTGCCAAATGGTACCTCTAAAAATAGAAAGTGGCCGAAAAAGTCACCGACCGGTTGCTGGATGATTTTGCATGTCACACTGATCTTGAAAAACCCAGAAAAATCTCAACATGCAAGCACTGGCTAAAATAGTAAGTTTCTGAAAAGTGATCGGTTCCACTTGCATGTTACACCGTTGCGAAGCTCTTCGAAAACCCAGAAAGAATGTGCTGACAGAAAAGATCCGAAGGCTCCTGAAAGTCGTTAATGTCATATTGCGAAGGTCTCATATCAATGCATCAACATATAGACCCTGGAATTTGCTCTTCTAAAAATAGCAACTCAAATTTTGTCAGAAATGAACAGTGTTCGGAATGTAATGGAGTTATCTGAATGTGAAAATCCCGAGAAGATCAACCCTAAACTGACACTTACTAAAAATAGAAAGTTGGCAGAACTTAGTGAAAATTTAGGGGGTACTTGCTGAAAGCATTGTAATAGCAATGCTAGGCCTTGAAAGTTGATCAACCAACTCAATTTGATCCTGAAGTAACCTAAAGATGTGAAACCCTAATTTCAATACTTGGTCGACTTAAGCTGCAAACTGGAGCGTCCCCAGAAAGCAGATCAAAAGACCAGAATGGAGCAAAAATTTAGGGGTCCCCATTTTTGGGGCGATGTGTGAAAAGGTCACAACAGAGTATCTTACACGGAGAAAAACTTTCACAATTAGCTCACCTGTGAGCTCTAGGCTTGTATTTTCTAATGAGAGAAAATATCATCATACTCCTTAGAAGAATATTTTATAATCCACTCCTGCACTTCTGATCTGAATTCCTTGACTCCTGCAATAGAAATGATTTTTTATTTCGTTTCCGAAACCCAAGTGGAGGAAAATTTTAATGAAGTGAGAAACTTGTTCATTTTCTCCATTTAGAAGATTTTTATTCATGCCTGGAATTCACAGTTTTATTCTCAAAACCCTAAAAAGCTTGCTTGCAACCATAAATTCACCACTCCACACTTAGGAAAATATTCCAACGCCTTAGAGAAAAAAATCATCTATACTTTTTTCACAATTTACTTAAGGCGCATCAAACCTTAAAAATTCCAACTGCACTGAAGAGACTTCGAAAATTGGGACATTGCATACAACTTGGAATATATTCTCGATGGAAAGAAAATTCTAATAAATCTTGGCCAGGGCAAGGGAGTTGAAATTTAAATTCATTTTCTCTCACCAGCAAATTTAGTAACTTCATTTCCTATATCTTTTGAGCTAGTTTCATCGGAATTTGAATTATGGTGCTTTTCACGCTATCCCTCCTAAAAATGCGAGTTCACGGAGATAACATTTACCTTGAGCTGTACCTCTTAAAAGGAGACTTTTCCTTTATACATTCCCGCCCTTGTTTGGCCTTAGAAGTGTCCAGGAAGAAATTTTTGAACTTGTTTATTCTGCTCTGAGCACATTTTATTCATAAAAATGTTCATTTCATACCAAATCTTTGGGCGCATTTTGCCATGTGAAAGTTATATCATCCTGATTTCACCTACTATGATCTTTGACAGGGTTTTGAAACCATTTGGAGGGTGAGAGGTGCCTAGCACATTGAAGAAAATATGCCAGCAAGGTCAACCTTGACACTATTATCACCTTGCTAGAATTACTTTCATACATAACCTAGCATTGGTGTTTCAAATTTTCCGCCTATGTTAACACACTTTTGCAACATTCTCTAACACTCAGCATCTGCATTTGTTCTAGGTTTTGGAATCTGCCCAGAAAACTTAAGACGGGTAACTTTGACCATTTAATATCTTTCTCAAGGAAGTGGATTTGGTGAGAATTCCTTTTGACACCATGTTCATTTGACTTCACATGAACCTTAATTGGGCCAAATGGAAGCTGAGGAAAAGACTGATATTTTTTCAAGATGTGAGTTGTTCTTCCTTGATGGCCTTGATAGGTGGAGGATCAGAAAAGACTGTTGAGCTACTTTAAGCTTAATATTTTGCCTTCTATGATGACTCATGACAATTGACTTTTTGTCTATTGGGCCCATTCATCAATCAATACAGTGCATTTTCATGGCTCCGGGAGAATTTTACTTAGTTTTCCAGGGTGGTTTTCAAGTTTGGGACGCATTTTGCCCCTGTGCAAAATCAGGAAACTTTATAATGACTGACTCACTTCAGTTTGGATGCATTTCATTTTGGAATTAATGGTCATAAAATAAAATTTTTCTGCCTCCCATCAACTTTGCGAGATGCCACAACTGTGGAAACATAGACAATTTGCAGAGTGTTTCGCCAAGTAATGCCTCAATCAAATAGTGGTCTCTGATTTTGCATGAAGCTGCGGAAAGATTCTGAAATTTTGCAGACTGCATATTCTGTGGGAACAACAACTCCTGTATAGGGTTATGAAAGTGGGTACTTGAGATGAACTGAAGGACCTCAGCAAAGACTTAGATGTAAAGAACTCATATGCTAGGCCCTATTGTAGAAGGACTGTGAGAATGAAGTAGTGACTAGGGGAGAAAATAACGAAAGTTCAATTATCAAAAACACTTAAGCACACCTCCATGAGTGCTTGTTGCAAAGAAATTTGAATGATCAACAAATATGGAAAAATTGAGGGGACCTTTTAATATCGGTGAGAGTCATTTTATGGTCCCTGCAATATAGCGAAAACCGAAAGGAATAGCATGTTAATGCGCAAGAAAATTTGTGCTCAAAATACTAGGGCACGAGTACAACCGATGGCTTTTAATTCTCAAAATTTGGTCAAAGGAAGGCGACAATATGGTGGAGGAACCTCCTTTTGAAGTTCCTTCAATACTAGAATTGAAGCGTATCTAGTATGAGCTAATGATTAGGTGTCATAATTATTTGAAAATCTGCCGCAGCTATAAAGCAATTTATGGAATACTCGCAGTGAAGGAAGACCCATCTTTGTGGATTCTTGTATTGAGAAAAATCTGTTGTGCTTTGTTACAATGGAAGTGATACAGTGGATGCCCTTTTGGGAAGTATACCAAATGAAATTCGAGCAGGAAACTAATATGCCAGGAGGGTTTCTAGGTGATAAAGCCGTTGGAAATTGTTGAAAAGAGCAGAAGATAGCTTTTTCCACATCCCCACAGAAGGCCAAAGCATGAAACCCTAAAACCATGCGGTGCTACGTAGAGGCAACAAATTGTTATAAACATCATCGAGAGGACTTTTGAATATCGGAGAGTATTTATAGTTCCTTTGAAAACCCCGATAAAGCTATGAAAGAACATAAATATCATCAAAGAGATTGTGGAATATCGGAGTGAGGAAGTCCAAGTCCCTCCGATATAACTCAAAAAGAAACTGCCTGTCGCATTCACACTTACTAAAAATAGTAAGTACCTCAAATTTTGATGAAAACCTGCTGAGAGCCTGCTGGAAACATGCTGACAACAATGTTAAGCTCAATTTTCACTTTATTCACTTTATTCGACCTCGGACTGACCAGGAAAGATGAAACCCTAATTCTCAGACTTGGTCAATTTCACGTTTAAACTCACTGACGGGCGTAATCCTCGAAAAGGCGGACATCAAAAAAGAGACAGAGCGGGAGAGAGAGAAGAAAAACCCAAGCCAAAAGACCAGAATGGAGCAAAAATTAGGGGGTCCCCATCTTGAATGGGGCGATGTGTGAAAAAGGTCACAACAATACTCTTGAATAAACTGGAGAGTTGGGATTCTTAGCTAAACTGGAAAAACTGGATCTTGTCCGTAGACCAAATGGTAGGGAGATGTCCCTAAGGAACTCTTTGTTCTGATCCTGTCTGCCCATAGGGCAAACCTCAGCTGCGTGTGCCAATCTTTTGGATTCTTGTCCAACAGCTTCTTGATAGCGTTCAATAGATTTTTATTTGTGGACTCTGCTAGTCCATTCCCCTGTGGGTAGTAGTTGGAAGAAAATTTCAGCGTGATTCCATACTCGAATGCCCAATTTGAAAACTTTAATGATGAGAAGGCTGGACCATTGTCGCATACTATAGCATGAGGGCATCCAAATCTTGTGACGATATTTTCCTCAAGGAACCTGATGACCACATCCGCAGTGCACTGTTTCAAAGCCTGAGCCTCTGTCCATTTGGTGCAGTAATCTGTAGCTGTCAAAATGTATCTGTGTTGACCCGAAGACGGCGGGTTAATCATGCCAATAAAATCTAGTCCCCACTTGGCGAAAGGTCTAACCTCAATTACTGGTTGCAAAGGCATAGCTGGGTGTTTTCCTCTATTCGTTGCTGTCTGACAGATGTGACAAGCCTTTACATGCTCGTATGTGTCTTTGAAGAGCGTGGGCCAATAGTATCCAACCCTTAAAATCTGGTGAGCTGTGGCTAGACTACTTCCATGTCCAGTCCCAAACTTTTCGTGGAATTGCTCTATCAATTGCTTTGCTTCTTGTTTTCCCACACATCTTAAATAGATTCCTTCATAATTTCTCCTATAAAGCACTGATCCTTGGAGCATAAACTTTTGACTTTTCATTCTCAATGCTCTCCGCTGGACTGGATTCAAGTGGCGAGGGCACCTATGATTCAGCAAGCAATAAACGGTGTCGTCGTACCACTCCCCTGGAGATACCTCCTCCAATACATACGTTTGTTGTACCAATTCTGGACCCACCATTGCGATTGTCTGTGCTAAAGCCTGTCCTCAGACTAACTTCATGGGCTGTATTTCGATATCATATTCTCGCAAAGTGGCGACCCACTTGCCTCTTCTTTCTCCTAATTCATTTTGCATCAACAACGTTTTCACTGTGGCATCTGGAACTATTGCATGGACCTTGCTTCTTAAAAGGTAGTGTCTAAATTTCTTAACGGCTTTCACCAAAGCATATGCTTGTTTTTCAACACTGGGGTATCTCAGCTCGGCCTCTTTCAAAGGAGCACTCATAAAAGCAATTGGGTGCTCGTCCTTTTCCTCTGTTCTTTGTGTCAACACTGCTGCGCAGGTATGCTCTGAAGCGAATGAATATAGATAAAAGGGCTTCGTGTAATCTGGACTAACCAACACTTGAGCATCCACTATAGCTTGTTTAATCTCATCAAAAGCCTTCCTAGCCTGTGAGGTCCATTCAACCTTTGCATTTTTCTTCAGAATTTCATTTAGCGGCCTTACTATTTCAGCAAATCCAGTTATGAACTTTCTCACAAAATTAATCTTGCCGAAGAATGACCTTAATTCCTTTTGACTACTTGGCAAGCCAATCCTGGAGATAGCCTCAATACGAAAGGAAAAGGACGAGCAGGTGGTAATGAAAATAGAAGCCAATGACATTGTTGCTGAGTACCAGGGATTACCAGATGATTTCAAAACTCATGTCTCCTTTGATGACTTTTTGGGAATACTCGAGGAAGGAAATCCAAGTAAGAAAACACTATATAACTATATCAGAAAGTTGAAAAGTGAAGAATCATTATTAACAAAAAAAGAGGAGTCTGATCAAACCATTGAGCAGGTGGATGAAGAGAATTTCATGACAAATCATTCAAAGGGAGATAGTGTCTTGACGCATGAGGATTATGTGACTGAGCTTCAGGGTGATTCTTGGGTCAAACATGTAGCTACTAGGGATGAAATGGAGCATGAAGGGAAGGGCATAACAACAGCGTTGGAACCACCTTCAGATTTATCCAATGATGCTACTAAGACTATTGACTTCCATAATATTTTGTGTGATGAGTTTACTAATGTTCTTTTAGAGGAAAGGTTTGGTGACTTCAAATCAGCTATTGGTGATGGATTCTTTGATGATTTGGACCCACAGTTTACTACTGAAAATGATAATGGAGAGGCACAAGTGCTTTTGGGCAGCTTTGGAGTCATTGATGACAGTCTGGCACTTAGTGAAAATTGTAAGGTATGGGATCCAGGAGAAGATTCAGAATCTGAGTTGGAGTATGGTTTTCAGCTTGCTAGTAATCTGAGTTCACTTTATGAGGTGATTGGTTACCCTCCTGGGAAACCACCGGATATGAAAAATGCAAATGAGGAGCCAAATGGGGGTTGCATTAGGAGTTATTTGACACTAGGAGGCATCATCATTCCTTACTACATACGGAATTGGAAGGCAAATTGGGTATGCAAATTAATGATTTCAGTTGAGAGTTCTCTCTTTGTTGGTGCTTGCATTGAGCTGCATCATTCTTACTTGAAGCTTGGTCTTGAGTTTTGGAGTTGGCCAACAAGTGGGACATTTCATGCCACATCAGAGTTGATGAGTAGTCTTGTCTACCTATTCTATGTAGTTGGTAATTTAGCTTCTTCATGGAATGAATTGATTCACGGGGATTTCTACACTTCTGATTTTAGAAGGTTTCCAAACATTGTTCTTGAGCTTGCTGGAATTTTAAGAACTACAAGGAAAGGAGAGTTCAAGCTTGTTACTTACGTAGCTATGGAGGAAGAAGGACCTGTACATGACATCCATATGACTAACAATCCATCTTTGGATTGAGGAATGTTTTATCTTATACTAATCTTCCTTTGGGGATGATCTTGAAGACAACAATTGCTCTTTGCACCTTATTTGTTGATGCTTTCATGGATGGGTTACAAGAGTTTACCAAAAGGGTCACAAACTTCCTTGATGAGCATAATGTTATGGATGGCACTTGCAGTTGTGATGTGTATCTTTCTAAGCATGTTGATCATTCTTGGTTGAGTATTTATGTTGGGGATCCTCAACAAGGATTGCTGGAGCTTATTGGAAAAGGTAGGTATGATCTTTGGAGGTATAAGGATGGAAAATTCAGAGTTAATAGAGTTGTTCTTTTCCTTACCAGCCATCTTGTGATTCCAATTACTCATCTTCAAATGGATTGGAAAGAGATTTTTAGTAAGGGATGGAGCAATGATCAATTGGACATTCTTGGGTGTGCTCCTTGGCAAAGAATGGATCAAATTTTCAGTTTTGGGCTTGTTGATTGGTTGCAGGTCAGTCACCTTACATCATGGGTTGCTCTCATTCAGGGGAGTTGGCAAATTATTCCTTGTGAAGGAGGTCAAAGTTTTCAGTTGGAGATTGTTTGGAAGTGTTTCCTAGTCACCTCTGAGTTGATTTGGTGTAGCACTATGCTTTGCACGCATGCTTATACTTGGGAAATTCATAAGTACTGCTGTTGTCCCTTGTGTAGAGTACTTATATCAGATTATACCTTGCTAAATTCAGTCTTGAATAACAGTGACTTTTGCTTACTTCATACCTTCCAAACTCAGGGGGTTCATCTTATGGAGGTTCATGAGGTAAACCTTGACAGTTTACTCTCGGTGTTGGTTCGGGACAATGAACTTCTGCATGCTTCGGTTCAGGATGTTGTACAAGTTTGGGACCCACATCAAGGAATTGGATCCTTGAAGTTTGAGGACCAATCTCCACGCATAGGTACAGATTGCAGCCACGGAATAGCAGATATAACAGGTGTTGAAGGCAGCTTTCAGCATGCTACACTTCTAGGATCAACAAGTAATGATGAGCATTCGGGATTGGAAGAAGGTATGCATGAATCTTATGAAGACATCACTAAAAATGATGAAGAATATGCGAATTTTAGGAGTGTTAACAGCAGTCTATTGTCTATGCATGAATTTGATAATCACAAGGAGATAGATAAGTCTCAAGTGGGTAATTTTGTTAAGGAGCTTGTTCATGTTGACACTCATGATATCATAGACAAGAATGTGATAGTGTGGATGGATCCAAGGTACAAAAAAAGATTGACATTTCAGAAGGGATTTGATAATTCTTGTTTTATGAAGATACTATCTTGGGTCACCTTGAATGACACCTCCTTGGGAGGACTAACAATTGAAATCTTGAGGATTCTTAATCCTAAACACGCTGCTCATCATTCCTGGGTAGTCGATGTTCGTGAGTATCATATTCCTAGATTGCTAAGTTGGTATAACTTCATCAACTTGCAGCAAGTAAGAGGATTTTCAGATTTGGTGCCAGGGGTCTCATCTTACTCTTGGATGAATGGTGGCTGTCCTATACTATTGTATGTTGATTTATCAAAATTGGTGTTGAAGGATACAGCTGATTGCATGGGTTTGTGTGCTCTAGATTGTCACTCTAACGCTTGGAGGTTGAGTGCTGATATGGAATCACCCAATTATGACAGTCATGGCAATCCTGGGATGTTTATAGACCTGATTCTTAGATTTAACAAAACTACCATCAGTTGTTGCATCAGTCAAGAGGACATGTTTGTGAGTATGATTGATGGTAATCATAGGACTTGGGATCCAGGGACAGTTACTAGGGGTGAGAGGTTGATTCAAAATTGGTTTGGTGAACAAATTTTCAAAGTTGACACCGCTGTCCGCTTTCCAATCAGCTTGCAGAAGACAATGAATGATAACATGCAGATGGATTGATCAGTACCTTCAGTCCAGCAGTGGGGCGATTCTCAGTGCGTGTTAATTGGTAGAGGCAGTGTGGTTATTGGAGGAGTTCCTTTGGTCATTCCTACATTCACATTTACTATTTTTTCAGGGGTAATGATTTGTGACAGTTGTTGCCCTAGCATTCTCTTGTGGGCGATAACAACACCAGTTTATGGGAAAAGTGACTTTGTGGACCTACAGGCTTCTTGGCAACAGGTTGTGGGAGGATTCTCAGAGCTTGAGAAATTATTACTAGCTCCCACTAGGGTGAGTGATGGATACTGCAGTCAGATCAAGCGATTGATAGATATATCCACAAATGCTATGGTGGTGATTGCAGTCGATTGGATGAGTTGGTGTGCTCGATATGAGCATATTGATGCTTGGGGAGTAGGTATCGATGAGGGGTTATCAGTCTATGATCGAGGTGGCATTGTCTGGATGGATGATTCTAGGGATGACACTGTTGTTATCGGCCTCCGATTAGGGACTAATTCATATCACCTCTAGGGCATTGCGAGGAGATTTGCTGAGGATTACCCTTTGGAGTTGAGCAGAGTAGGTTTCCTGTTGCCTAGGATCGAGTTAGACAGTGGGATTTCATATATGGATCTCACTCAGGTGCCTCGGCAAGGAATTTTCCAGGATAGAAGTTACAATGCTCGTAGATATTTCAGCATGGGTATTGGTGATGTTCACATTGTTGGGTCGCAGAAGTTGAGAGCACAGTTGGAGAGTGATGCATTTATAGTTTTTATCAGAGTTGTGCTGCCTCAGCATGGTGGACATTTGCGGAGATTGACTTGGGATCCCGGAATTTCACTTGGGTGCAGTTGGTTTCAGTTGGTTGCCATTGTGGGTACCTTGGCATTGCTTGAGGAAAAGCAATCTTTGGGAAGGGCGGACTGTAATGTCCCTTTCGTTGCAGCCTCGCAGAATGCTAATCCCGTGAGTTAATGGCGCAACAAGAGAGTTCGTTCACTTAATTATTTTTTATTGCCTATGTATCAAGTTGATTTAAAAGGTGATATTAAATAATTATTAAAACATGATGATAAAGTGACTTAGGCGAAATATTATGAAATATTATAAAGTCACTTATGGGTTATTTTAAAAGGTGACTTAATGAAATATTTTGAAAGTGAACATTATAATAGTCACTTTATTTTGGTGAATGAAAATACAAAAAGGAGAAATAGGGAGATCATTGGACATTCTCATTTTCATGATTTTCATCATTCACGGGAAATAGCTCGACAGCTTCTTTGATGGCGGGTTTCAAGCCAGGGAATACCAGTTTCGTCAATGAAATCATCTGACCTAGCTGAGTGGATTTACATTAGACTTCGTGATTTTTTGGATTGAGATTTTGCTTCTTCAGGAAATCGAGATTTGGCGTGTTGACACACTCCTTGAAGACGTTTCTTGTTCTGAACCAGTGTTGCAATCGAATCTATCCATTTTCAAAATATTTTCATAATTTACGGAATGTGTTGGTTCTATTACCAGGCGCGGATTCAAGGGTATTCATTGGGACGTTATGGGAGGTTGTGAATGTTTTAATAGGGCTCATTGAGACGTCATAGAGGTCGTTGATGCTGGAGAAGAGAAGCTCTGAGACAAGTCGTGGCATGTTGAAGGGGTTTCAAATATCATTCAGGGGTTCGTGTGCCTCAGTGAAGGGCAGTTCGTGGTTCTTTGGGAAGAAGAAGATAAAGACCTGGAGGAAGGACGTGAGGCTCATAAGGGAGGGCGGCTAGCTTCTGAGCTCTTATTTCACTCGTGATCAGCATCAAATAACCTATCTCTGGCCGTGGGAGATCTTACTCATTGGGCGCAGGTCTGAAACCCTATTCTGGGTAAACTCCAACCTTCTACAAAGTCATGGCTGGTCATAAGGTGCAATACTCCAGTTTGAAAACTCCATTGGTTGATTTCTGTAACTGCAATGTAATTTCTGAACTACTATAAGCACCTCCTGGGCATGTAAATGAACCTGTAGCCATCTTTGAGCATAGGCCAAACAACTTACAAGATATTGTATTTAGATTATTGTAATTAATTCTCTTTCTGGAACTGTTCATTATGAAAAATCAGTCATTTATTACACTCAGAAACTATTGTAAATCACTGTTGCCACAGTCTCTTTAATGATGCTATGTGATGAAATGCAATTCCGTGAAGAGTATGGGTCAATTGGAGCTTTGTGAATGGTGTTACATATCCGTTTTAATCATTGAACACTTATTTATTAGTCCATTTGGTACTGCTGTTAATGAAATGCAAAAACCAGTGATATGTTCAGTCTTGTACATGAATGTTATTTGAAAGCCATCAAACTCTAACCTGTCAAATACCCAGAAAATCTTATTGTTCAAACTCAGCTTATGTTTACTTGATTGACAAATAGAATATGCAATATTAAGGAATCTGGAAAAATTATCGTCAATATAGCAAGGGACATCTCATTACCACCCTCAAATACACCTCTACTTGAAAAGAAGGCTGAAGGTTTGGAAATTTTGCTAAGTATTTGAAATTTGAAGTATCACCTACTAAATGCACCTTGGCCTAGGGAGAGGTGCTGGAATTATTCTAAGTGTCACCAGTTGGAAGAAGGGGTGGTAGAATGCACCTTAACCACTTGATGACTTTCTAAGTCTTGAAAATTGGAAGTAGGGCGTCCAAAATGCGCCTAGCCTTGAAGAGAAGACCTTGAAAGTTTCTAAATGTTTTAAATTTGAAGCATGACCTCTGGAATGCGCCTGGACTTGCCTATAGAGCTTTGAAAAAAATGCTAAGTGTTGGAAACTAGAAGTAGCCCCTTCTATATGCGCCTAGACTTGAAGAGGATAAGTTAGAAATTCTCTAAGTATGGAAAAATGGAAACACTACCCATGAATTGTGCCCAAGATGAGAAGGAAGCTAGAAATATTTTCTAAGTGTTTGCAAGTGGTAGGACAAAAGCTTAAATGCGCCCAAGCTAGTGATTAAATGATAGAATATTTTTCTAAGTATAAATATTTAAATTCCACCTCTAGAAGAAAATACGCCCAAGTCTGATGGAGGAGATGAAAATTTTAGAGGCATTGGCAGGAATGAGTCAGAATACTCCAGCTTCACAGGGTCAATGGGAAATTTCAAGTCAGAGCAAGGAAATGCACTCAAGGGTGAAGAACTGAAATAAATTTGATGAGAAATTATTTTTCTAAGGTTCAAAATTCAAAACAAAATTAAATGAACCCGTTCGTTGTATACCCATGGATTCGACAAATTCTGAGGAAAATTTTCTTCTGGGTATTGAAGATTGTCAACGAGGAATGGATTTTAGTGTCTCCTGCACTTCGCCAAGGCTTTCAGGATGGAGATTTTTGATGGGCACTCAAATAATGAATTTCCTAAGGGAAATTTGAAAAAAAAATTCTAAGGCATGGAATAAAATGTGTTGTTGACATAAAAATGCCTTGGCAGATGAATTTGAAAATAATCACCTAGATAATTTTTGATCAAATTCCTGATGAAAGGATTTTTCTCGAGTCTGAGTTGGATGAAATATCAGAGTGAAGTGCGCCAAGAAAAATACAAGATGGGTTGGAAATTTGGCTAAGGCATGAAGAATTTGAACGCAAAGTTGGCTGGTGAGGACGATGAACCCTTGGAGATCAAAACGTGAAAATCAAGGTAAGTAAGTTGAGTTTATATTGAAGTGTTCTAATACTCTTCTCCTTGCTTGTTTTGCAGGAGAAACGTCGAGACCAAGCGGTGATGACTTAAGTGATGAAGAAAATAATCCAGGATGACATTTCAACCTTGAAGGAAGAAAAGTTGCAAGAGAATGGCTAAGTGTTGAGACTTAGTCACAGAGAAGAAATGTTTTCAAAACTCAAGATGGAGAAAAGATGAAGACCCAAGTGTTGAAAATCATCATCAGGCAGAAGACTGAAGTTGCCGCCTTGAAGTTAGATCGAGAACGTGCCTGTAGTTGAGTCTATTTGATCAAGTCTGCAGTTAAGAAAGAGAACAGTGTGAACGCATTTCCAGACTGGAATCTTCTAGAAGGATGATGGACATTAATGGCTCATTTATTATCCCACTCCTCTTGGTGGCGGTTTTTAGGGTGAATCTTGTTTAGGGATGAGGTGGCACAATCTGGGCCCTCCAGCTGATTGTAATCTGATCCGTCCGTTGGACTTGGCCAACTATAAAAGGGGGAGTCCCCCTCATTTGTACATTCATGAGACAGTAGAATTAGAGTAGAAGTTAGAATAGAGAGACAAATTAGAAGTAGCTTAGTATAGATTGATAGAGTAGTTGAAGAAGAAGGAAAGTTTTTCCTTAAAACTTTGTAAGAAATTGTTGTGAACACTCTCCCAATAAAAAGAATTTTCATTGATGATGAATTTCATCTTTCGTTGTGAGTAGCTAGCAAGGTTTCTTCGTCCTTCTACTTCAAGTAGGATTTTAGAGTAAAGTAGAATAAATTCTATTTCATGCAAGCAGTAAATAGTAATTGTGGAATGTGGTCTTCAATTTGAGCAAACTTCGTCTATCCATACCACTAGTGTGTTCGCTGATGGTGAATGCGCCTTGTGTGGTCAACTGGAATATCATGTACTTAACTTTGATCATGATTTATATGCGTCGTTGTGATGGTATTTTCATGCTAAGTTGTGATCTGAACACCTTGAGCTACTCCTTTGAAGATTGCACCGGTTCTGTGGAGGCTGTCCGAAGCGAGGCAAAGCAGAGCTTGGTTGAGGCTTGTGAAAATTGATCTCCATGTCCCACGCCTTAGAATAGATTTAGACTCTCTGAACCCTACAACCACTTTAAATTCTCTACTTTCTGGTAGAATAGGAAACCCGTGCTTCATTGATAAATCTGTCGAATTGTGAAAACCTCTTCCTCTGCCGTTGAACAATTCCGTAAGTCCCCTTGAAATACCAGCAAATCACATTGAGCCAACTGAGTCTATTCGCATTAAAGGAACCTTGGAGTTGAACGCACGAACTCTCTCGCAATCTTAGCGTGCTGGATACTTTGATCAAGAGAGAATAGGGTAGCCATTGGCGACTTTATTCTGCGTTGGTGCGGTCACGAAAAACACATCAACAGATAGGTAATGGTTGTAGCAATCTGGCTGGATGGGTATACTCTGACTTGTTCTACTGACAAGTCACACACTCCCTGATATGTCTCAAGACGTCATCCTTGAGGCCCTTCTATGAGAACCTCTCTCTGACCTTTCTGTAAGTTTTGAAATAGCCCTGGTGGCCTATTAAGGGAGTGTCATGAGAAGCCTACAGTATTTTCTCCTTCAGCTGGGACTCTGGCACCAAGTAGATCCAGTCCTTATAGAAAATCACATCATCCACTACTTGATACCTGTCATCCTAAATCAACCCATCCATCAACTCACAAGAAAACTTATTCTTAGAATACTCTACCAACAAGAGGGATTTCCAATCTACGGAAATCTTGGAAAGTGACCAAGTTGAAGGTCTCCTAGAAAGGGCATCTGCAACAATGTTCTTTTTCCCCCTCATATACTCTATATCAAAATCATATTCTTGTATTCTGCTGACCCACTTTTGTTGTCTCTCATTCAAATCCCTCTGCTCCAAGAAATATCTGAGGCTATTGTGGACGGTCCTCACCACAAATTTTGCTCCAACTAGATACTGCCTGAACTTCACCAAAGCATGCATAATGGCGAGCATCTCCTTATCATAAATGGAATACAGCCTCTTTGGTCCTCTTAGTTTACGGCTCTCAAAAGCTATGGGGTGTCAGCTTTGCATCAATACTGCTCCTATGCCTTCACCTGAGGCATCAAAATCAAGAACAAATGGTTGTGTGAAGTCTGGAAGTTCCAAAATAGGACAACTACTCATCACATCCTTGAGCTTATCAAAAGCTCGCCGTGCCTCTTTTGACCAACTGAATGCACCCTTCTTTGTCAAATCTGTCAATGGTGCTCCCAACTAAGAGAATCCCCTCACAACTGCCTGTAATAACTACACAATCCAAAGAAGCCTCACAACTCTATGAGAGTCCTAGGTGGTGGCCAATCAAGTATCGCCTGTATTTTCTCCTGGTGGACCTGCACCCCGTTTTCACTAATCACATGCCCTAAATACAATATCTCCCTAAGGAAAAATTCACATTTGGAGGCCTTAGCATATAATGACTGCTCCTTCATGATAGTCAAAATCTCATCCAAATGTCTCAGGTGGTCCTCCCACGTTTTACTATAGATAAGCAAGTCATCAAAGAATACTGGGAGAAACTTACACAACTGCTTGTTGAAAATATGATTCATACATGATTGGAATGTGGCAAGTGTGTTTTTTAATCCAAATGGCATCACCAAAAACTCATAATGACCATAATGACATCTGAATGCAGTCTTATGAATATCCTGCTCTCGAACCCTGATTTGGTGGTACCTCGAATGAAGATTTATCTTGGAGAAATAGACTACACCATGTTAATCATCCAAGAGCTCATCAATCTTGGGTATTGGATATCTGTTTTTGATGGTTTTCTTATTGAGAGCTCTGTAGTCAATACACATCTGCATTGTTCCATCTTTCTTCTTCACCAGCACTACTGAAGAAGTGAAGGGACTAGAGTTGGGCCTGATATGTCCCATCTGAAGCAATTCCTTGATTTCTTTCTCAACCTCATCCTTAAACTTTTCAGGATGACGGTAGGGGGTAGTAATGATAGGTTTCGCCCCCTCCTCCAACTCAATAGTGTGTTCAAAACCTCTATATGGTGGTCTCCCTGGTGATATCTCTCCAAAAACCTTATCATGCTTCTCTAAGAGCTCCTGAATGTCCACGTGGTATGGCTTCCCTGAATTAGAATCCTCCTTAGTGGTAATCACACACTCTGCTGCCCAAACTATGTCATCGTGACGAATGATGCTCTCCATTCGTCTAGCAGAAATAACCTTGGCTCCTCCAGTAGACATGCCTCTAAGCACTACTCACTGTCCATCTGTTGTTCTGAACTTCAATTCCATGGTCTAGAAGTTTTTGTGAATATTTCCCTAGCGAATGTAACCACTGGACTCCAAGTATAGCATGAGTGTCTCCCAAATCCACCACATAGAAATCATTCGTGACTGTGTAATTACCCATAGTGATGGGCAACTGTGGAACTCTCTTGGTGCATAATATTTTGTGACCATCTACAACCATCACATTGAATCCCTCAAAATCTTCTGCGAGTAACTTTTGCTTGGCAACTAATGCTGCATCGATAAAATTGTGGGTGGCCCCACTATCAATCAACACTACGATGTGCTAACCTTGGGAAACTCCCCTAACTCTGAAGAAGTTAAATTGAGGAGTACTAGATATGGTAGCAATGATACTGCTCTTACCCTCTCCTTGAGGCTGCTCCTCATCAGAACTGTTGTCATCATTCTCTCAAGAAGGCAACGATGTCCTAGTTCCCAACGTTCTTTGCAAAGATAGCAAATTCCCTTGATTCTACATTCTTGTTTGTGTGCCTCATTAGGATCAATCTTCTTATTTCCCTTTTTCTGAAATGACTTCTTACCCTTGTTCTTCTGTGGAGTGAAGGGTTTAGAAGGAGTTTTATTATCAAGTGTGGAAAACTCCATGTCTTGGGCTCTAATGACTGCGTCCAATAGGGAATCAGGTTTGAAATCCTTGATCCAACCACACAGTGGTTTGGATAGACCCTTAATAAAGAGCATAACCAAGCAATGCTCCGATATATATTTTCCATGACTACCAATCTCTAAAATTCTGAAATATAGGTATCTACGGAGCCATTCTGCTTCAGCTGTGCTAACTCCCTGAAGTGAAGTTCAGGATCCTTTTGATCAAATCTATCTATCAATTTTTGTGTGAACTCTAAGTAGGATGTCATGTTGGCATGACCTAGTGTGACAAGCCCATGGTACCACCATTCATGAGCTTCACTATCCAAGTGTAGGGTAGCATACTTAATAGCTTCGGCCTCTGTCATAGGATTAAGTTGCAAATAGGTATCCAACTTCTGCACCCAAACCCTGGTTGTGCATTTGCTTGACCCATCAAAGGAAGGGATTGAAAGCTTCCCAACCTTCCACTGCAAGTCCTGGTTTTGTCGCCCCCTATTGTTGTTTCTAGGCCAATTTCTAAGTTTGATGTTGCAAAATTCTACCAATGACATGGAAGCCTGAAACTCATCTCCCAAGGAATTGTATTCCCTCAAAAAGTCTGAAAATCTTTCTTCATGAGCTTGCTACTCCTGATTTGCAGCAGCTTGTCCTCCTAGAAATTGTGGCATAAGAGGCCTCAAGGTCACTCTACTAGTTGTCTTGGCATTGCTTTGAGCTGTATCATTATTGTCATGTCCACTATTGTGACCATTCTACCCATTATTCCCATTATTGTTGCAATTGTTCACAGGTTGTCTAAGAATTTGTGTCAATTCTTGTCTTCCCTTTGCCATCTCTTCCCTTAACTCCTATTGCCCCCTGGCAAGGTCATTAAGTATGTGTTGAGTGCTAGTTTCCTCCATGAGTTCAAATGGACTCAAACCCTTTTTCAATTTGTTGTAAGCAATATCAAATGGGCTACGATTCGGAATGTCTAAAAATTCTTTGCTCATCACCCACAGAGGCTGGTAGGAAAACTTGTTCTGATACCACTATAAAGTGCCTTGACAAATTTGATGTTTAAACTCTGATTTTCTGCCTTAGATATTTTGTCAAACACTTTTCTTGCAACCTCTGGTTTGCTAATAGTGTGTTTCAGTTTGTTTTGTTTTGATTTTTTTTTTATGCCAATGGTATTTGGAAGCTTGAAAATGATTGCAAATGTAACTAAACAAGTATCTAATATGATATGCAATTCTTTTTTGTATTTTCAAATGCATATATATGAAATTTTGATGCAAAATGCATACCTACAGCCAAGAGGCATTTTCACAAACACTTGGCATGCAAACTAGCACAATGAAATGCAATTACATATGAGAGACATTTTGACTAGTTTGCAAACAAACTCCTTATCCCTCCAATATCAAATTGCACTAATATGAAGAGATTACAAGCTGAATATAGAGTGCTAACATAATTGCTTCAACTATCCTTCATGACTGAAATAAAATGCAAATCAACTATGATTATTACAACCATTCAAATGTAATTTCTTTGAGCTTACAATGACTGTAATTACAATATTCAAATGCTGATAACATCAGCCAATATTCTATATATGAAACTATAATCTAATATGCACTATATTGACAACTTGAAGGAACCTTGTTTGTGTTGCAGCAGCCAAAGAAAAAGTCGAATCTCTTTGAAGTAGCTGTATTTGACCTTCCAAATGTTGCACCTGACCTTCTTGATGCCAATCAACCCTTCTCAAATTTTCTCAGAATTTATGGAGCCCTCAAAGTCCAAAATCGCCCCTTGACATAGTGCGCCCAGCTTGATGTGCAAACTCAGAAATTGTATTCATCCAGCAACAAATTTGATTTCACTAATAATTATCTTCCTCATCAGCAAAATCATCCTTGTAACAAGGACTGAAATCATTCAACCAATCTGCACTTATCCTTCAAGAATCGAACTCCTCTTCTTCACTAGAAACCATCCATCTCCAACACATAATTTCTTCAATCCAAATCTGCAAGTGTTCTCCTTGGTTCGATTTACTCTTTAGCACCAAAATTTAGCCAATTGCCACAAAATTCTGCTCCAATGTGAAAGATTGAAATATCTCTCACTCCCTTCCAACTAGGTTTGATATTGCACAACCGAAACTGGTAACTTAGAGTATTCAAAACTCTCAGGCAAGATGTCAAGCATTCAAGCTCTGCAACACAAGTATGTGAATATGCAACTCAAGATGTCTCAAATGCTCTCCAAAAGCTCCTTTTAAAGAAATTGCAATCACCTCAAGAAGTGTCTAGAATTAAAATATTATTTTATTAAGTGACTTTTTGATATAATTTATTTTTAGTCACTTTATTAAATTAATTAAATATAAAGTCATCTTATGATATTTATTTTTGAGATAACTTTATAAATAATTAATTTAATAATTTATTTCCTTATTTCTCCTTTTAGCCTTCGGGAATAAATAAAGGCTAAAATAATGTCCCAATGGCCAACAAGAAGGGACATTACATTATTTCATGGCCATACTTGTAACAGTAGATGCATATCTTGAATTTAGAACTTTTCAAATGAGCTAACATTGTAACATTGAGTGGTAGTACCTCTGGTGAGTTGCTCTTGGTATTTTGTTGTTACTTACCCCACAGAATAAGTGGCTTATTGGTTCTCACCCACCACTAGAAAGTGGAAGAGTTTCTCTAGTTTATTGTATTCACTCACCGTTGAAAAGTGGGAGAGTTGCTCTTTCTTGTTGTATTTGCTCAACATTGAAAAGTGGAAGAGCTTGCTTGCATTTTCCCTATTGTATAAGCTTTCCCATTGAAAAATGGAAGTGCTAGCTAACCCCATTGAATAAGTGGATACTAATTTCAGCTTCTTATTTTCAAAAGAATTTGTATTCCTGTACACTGTATGCTCAGCTCAACCACACTAGAAACTTGGTGATCAGAAAGTGGAAAGGAAGTGCTTGGCATTTCATTCTGTTTTGAGCTAACAAGTTTTTCAAAAAAACAAATTAAGGGTGATTATTACATTACCACCATTGAGGATATATAGAAGGAAGAAAATAGGAGGAAATCTCATATAGAGTCTATGGTGATGGGTATGTCTTTTAAGGTCTCGGGGTTGGATGATGGATCGGCTTGTGGTCTTATGAATTTTCCTTGTTCCAAAAAAGAATTTTAAGGCAAAAGGATCTTTGCACTATGCTTAAACAAAAATCGTTGGAACAATTTGTCTTCAAACCACCTTGACTTTGGGTTGGTAGTTTGTAAGGTTTTGTTGTGTCATCGTTATTCCTCATGGTTGTCCTTTGCTTTATTGATGTGCTTAATGCTTAATCTTTCTTTTTGTACAAGTGTTTGGGCCCTTTCAAAATCCTTGCTTACCTTAATCAGAACAAAAAACTCAATATAAAATCATTATATTGATCTTCATCAACATCATAGAAATCATTGCTTGGTTCATTAGAATCTCAAGCTATAGCCATTGCAATGCTACTCCCACTAGTTGCACTATACAGCTCTTGTAGAGAAGTAGCTTGTCTCTCTTCATTAAATTCAATTATATAAAGTTGGGAGATGGAAACATCCAACTTGGGACACTTTGGATCAACATCCAACCTCTGGTCACCCTTCCTCATGGTCAAGATGCTTGCATGATAAGATGCACAAGTTCAAATGCACACAATTGGATGTGCTTCACTAAGTGGATAAATGAATATGCAATCCAATTCCACTCAATTGAAGAAGATTTTGCAATATGTAAAGGAAACTTCTAATTATTATGTTTCCAACAATAATTCTCACACAACTTCCTCCATAATCATTAATTAAACATATCAGTCACTTTTAGTTTTTATGACTGTCCAAAAGTGTTTTTGACAAAAGCATCCACATAATCAAAACAATAGGCTGTATAAAATTGTAGAAAGTTGGGTATGCAAACAATTAAAGTGATTAATTTGATCTTTGTAGGCTTGCTTGAAATGACTAACGACAAGACCTCATCTTTATAATTTTGGATTTAGAGTAATTAAATTTTCTTTGTATATTTAAGAGTTACACTTATACCATGATTGGATGCATATTTGCAGGCATAATTTATAGAGATTTAAAACCAGAAAATGTGTTGATTCAGAGGGATGGACATGTAATGCTGACAGATTTTGACTTATCGTGTTTGACATCTTGTAAACCTCAAGTATGACTCTATTATGTGACAGTCCTCTATTTTTCACATTGCAACCTCTTCTTCTTATCTATATTCAATAATGTTTATTTGAATAAACCATATCATATTTTTCTGTATTTTAGGCAATTTGTGTCTATATTCTTATCTATGCTAAAAACTAGCTTCGTTTTTTACAAGAATCACCATGTAAAAGATGTTAGTTTTTGTATTGTATCCTATCTATGGAGTTGTAAATGATTCAACTAGAGTAGAACATGATAAATATTTGTTTCCCATTTTGATAAAATTTTAAAATAAATATACCGCTTATTAATCAATGTGAATCCCAAGTAAGGTTCACACAATGCATAAGTTCAGATTGGCAGTACTTTCCAGTATCAGCCACATGTTTGGGTTAAAACATAATTTAAACAGAAGAAAAGCACACCAATAGAATGTAAGCTCCCTAGCTCTAGTTCCCCTTTTCTTTGATCATCCTGCCTGATTCAAATGACTACAGCATTTAGTTTTCTTCTCAGATTTTAAAGGCTTTCATACATTAAAAAATAATTTTCTTGAGTTATAGTAATAGTTCACACCCTATAAGAATATTGAAAGAGTTCTCATCTGTAAAAGTTTCCATTCAAATGTTTCCTAAATCTAACAGAAAACAAGAATAGCTTTTTAAGAACTCACTAGGAGCAAGATTTCTGACTTGAAAATAGAGAAAATTTCAGACAAAGAGGCTTCATATCGTTGTATTACCCTTCCTTTGTGTTGATGTGATTTTTGTGACCAACACCAAACAGCAGAATAAAGTATCCAACGGCTACTCCATTCTCTCTTGATCAAAGTATTCCGTACGCTAAGATTGCGAGAGAGATCGTACTTTCAACTCCAAGGTTCCTTCAATGCAGTGGAGTACACTTAGTTGGTTCGTTGTGATATGTTGTTTCCACGAGGGGACTTACACAATTGTTCAGAAATTAGCAGCTGACAACAGACTAATGATGAAAAGGGGTTTTTCGTGCGTGATGCGAGTGATTTGGCGATGAGATATGTGTTTCCTATACTAACCAGAAATGTGCGGAAATTAAATGAGTGCAGGGTTTAGAAGATTTATGTCCTAGTCTAAGTGCAAGATGTGCGGGGCTTGACTTCAACAGACTTCAACCGAACTTTTCCTTGCCTCGCGCTGGACAGCTTCAACAAAGTCGGTGCAATCTTCAAGGGAGCAGCGAAAGGTATTTAGATTACAACTCAACATGCACATACCATCAAGATGACGCATACAAACACATGAATCGTAATCGAAGTTACGTTTGAAAAGTATTCCAGTTGACCACACAAGGCAAACTTACCATCAGTAAGCTTGCTAGTGGTATGGATTAGACAAAGCTGCTTTAATCAAACACCACAATCGACAATCAACTACTTGCATGAAAATGAAATTTACTCTATTTAAGTCCTACTTGAAGTAGAAGGACGAAGAAATCTTGCTAGCTGCTCATAAGAAAAGACGAAATCATCATCAATGAAACTCTTTTTATTATGATAGTTTTCACAACAACCTCTTACAAAGTTCTCAAGGGAAAACTTTCCTTCTTCTTCAAACTATGCTAAGCTATCTCAACTATACTATCAATCTCTCTGCTCTATTCTCTAATCTCTAATCTCTAATCTAATAATGTACAAATGAGGGGGAGTCCCCTTTATATAGCTGGCCAATCTCAATGGACGGTCCAGATTAAATTACAATGGACGGCTCAAATCGAGCCACACATGACCTAGACTAGATTCTGCCCTAATAACCGCCAGAAGGTGGAGGAGTGGTGCAATTAGTGAGCACCAAATGACAGATTCCTCCCTTGACCACTATGGGCAATTAATGCCCACTACCCTTGTAGAAGATTCTCGTCCAGGATCTTGTTTCCATTGCTCTTCTCTCTAACCGCGAAAGAAACAAACCGGGCCAACACTGCATCAACTTCCTACTCAGAAATAGCCAGAGTAAGATTAAGCTGGTACTCGAGGATGGCAATTGTTTGCTCCAGCCAGGTACAAGATTTTCTCCAGGCCTCGATGGATTCTTGTGTGCTCTGAATAATAGCAGAGAACGTGGAGATATTCTCAAAGTCAACTTGAGCAAATACTTTCATTTCGAAGAAGAATGGGTGCAATTTTCCCTTCAAACCATCCACCGTCACCTCCTCAGGAGTTAGCCATTTTGTGAACATTGCCTCGAGCGTGTTGAAGATGCCCTCCTAAATGTTTCCCATGGCCCTCCTGATCTTGACTGACTCTGTCCTTGCCGTGTCAAAGAAACCTCGGCCGATGAACGCCGTGAAATACCAGCCTAGAAAATCATATCTATCTCCAACCTGAATCACCCCTCCTTCAATCAAAGTCTGCACTGGCATATGCATCAGAGCAACTAGGCGTGGAATAGTCTTATCTTGAAAAATGTGAGTATCACTCCATGCCTGTTCAATGTTCTCCATACGGGAGAGGATGTTGGAAGCATGTTGGAAAGAGTAGACAAGATCCTCAATGAATCTCTCAGCCTCAGCACGAACACCGCCAATCCACTTGTCTCCCTCCTGAATTGCCGTCTTCATCTCCTCAAGCCCGCTAATTGATTCTCGCGGAAGCTCGGTTGGAAGATCCACCACTGGGTTCTCTTGAGCACATGGACGTGCTAGATGTTGCACATACCCAATTAACGCCTTATGCTCCCTTTTCAGCCTCTTGTATTTTTCTCCCTTTCGAAGTAGTCTATCCTTCAATGCCTGGAAGGAGTTTCCAGCTTCCTCAATCACTTGTGTTCCAGTAGGGCACCCCAGTTCAACTGTAGTGATCGTGTAATTTTCAGGCATTGCTTCATCTCGATCACATTCTTCCTTCGGAACCGCAACATGAAGAGTGCGGGAATCGGACTCATCTATCTCCATCCTAAAGTATTTTCTGGCTCTTTTCCTCTTAGGTGACCCGCTTATTCTATTAAGGAGCTCTTCCATCTCTACTGCTAGGTCGGTGTCGTCCTCCTGATCTCTTCTTATTGCACTTGTGAGACAATTTGGAACATCTTGTTGAGCCCTACAAACAACAAGTGGCTGTTGTTTTGTTGCTTCTACTTCATGAATTTCCTCTTCAACAACATTCGGCTGAGGCTCATCCATCTCCATGTGCTGCCTATCCTCCTCAAGATCCCGAACTTCAAGCTCTGTAGTGTTTTCATCTTCAAAGGCTGCCTCAATCGCACGATCCAGGCGAGTGTCTGTTTTTGTTTCCTCATCTTCATCTGGCTAGCTAGCACTCCTAGGAGCATTAGCGCTTTGACTATCAAGCTCCCTAGGCAATGGCCGGTCAACTTCCTCCATTTCTTTCTCTTCATTCACTCTAACCCTCTAATTTGCAAAGATTGAAACTTCTTGTATGCTGGAAGAGTGAGCCAACAGCTGTGTAGGTGATGCTTCCTCCGTCCTTTGAGGCTCTAGCTGAACTGGTTCCTCTTCCTATGGCTCTGTAGCTTGGGCAATCTGTTTTCTCTTCCTTGTCGATGTCGGTGGCTTGTGATCTCCCATGAGGTTGTACGTGAGGGAAATTGATTTTATTTTAAGCCTATGAACATGTCTATCCACCCAGCTCCTTGTGAATGTTAAGACTGGCATAGACAATGTGTCCAAGTCTATGATCTCCGGTTCCGCCCAATCAGGTGGTGGGATTAGCGTGCCTCTCACTGATTCATAATCAGGTTGTGTAACATGGACATCCTCATCTAGTTGATCTAGAACTTGGACAACCTCGCATTCCCTGATCAATTTCAGAGGTAATCTGGAGAGCATCCTCCTTCTGATCTCAGCTTCATCTTTTGCATTTGCCCAAAAATCCTCAACATGGGCTTTGTGTCGATATTCTTCACCCTACACCACTCCAATCTTTTTGTGAGGATCAAAGTCCTGTCGGCCGGTGTGGAGAGTGATGTGATAAAATTGTAATTCCTCCTCTGCTTCCTTAGCTGCCTGCAAAGATGGGCACTCCTCAAGTGAATTTCCCATAACAATAGGGAAGTGAATAAGGACTAGAACAACGAATAGGAGAGGAAGCTTACAACCAGGCATGAAACCTTTACTATTTATGATTTTTAATCTGATTAAAGTGTTTTCTATTTGTTGTGTGTGCAAGTCTGGAAAGTAAAATTCTTGGATGCATTTTCAAAGGGAATGTTTATAAGTTATGCTTAAAAGTGAATTTAAGTAAGGGGCTTCATGTGAAAGAATTTAAGAGAAGTGTTTATTTATTATGAATAAAAGGGAAATCATGTGAAATAGATAGGAGAGGATTTATAATGCATTTTGAATGGTTATTGCATGTTGTGTATGATCTCTGTATATGGAGAATACGTAGACGTACTTATTATCTACTAGGATTGAAATGATGGCAGAATCAAGTGAAGTCTTTTAGCTTAAGTTATTAGGATAACTGAGACAAGTTAAGTACTCCTAGGATAAAGAATTCCTAGTTAGGAGGATTGATACAAGACACTTGAATACTGTTTTCATTTCTAGTAGGTTCGTATGATTGTAGGATGTCTGGGATGACAGATTCACCCATTGAAGGACAAACCTATGCGTAGAGTAAGGAAGCCTTAAGTCAAATCGGCCCTGAGTAGTGTTTATGATAGATGACCTTCATTCGAAGTACTGAATGAGAATACTTTGGCCAAAGTAGTGAAAGGTATGACATCCACCTAGATGTGAGATAGTTGAGACTACACTGTCAGTTCATTGTGATCCGTACTAGATCGAGATTGTGAAATAGCAAGGTTCTAGTTGTGTAGGACACAACACTATGCTCTCGTTGGTAATCGTTAAAGGATACCCTACCAATCTCTTCTTAGGGAGGGCCCAAAATGATCAGACCGCATTATAAGTCCGTGGTTGGCGGAAAAGCGTCGGAGTGATGTTTCTCCTCCACAGCAAGCAGCCGATGTACCAAGATTTGAAAGGATAGACTCCTGGACCTTCTTACTTCTATTTGTGCAAAAGCTTACGAGCTATGTATGTAACTGTATTACTTTTTAACTCTGATTTATATATGGCAATGAAAATGAAATTCATGAGGAAACATATTGTAACTTGTACGTGTTTATCAATAAAGAAAGGAAGAAATTTTATTGTATTATCTTGTTACTTGTTACCTTTACATGTTTTAAGTGAGAATTGGAAAGTTTTTTTTTATGCAAGGAACAGGTCGTTACACTATTGGAGCATACATCAAGTGCAATATCAAAGAGCTAAGGAAAAAGTGGCTTTAAATGTGAAGCAATAAAATAAAGCTAGAAAAACAAGAAAAAAAAGAAATAGATACATAGGGTTTGTTATCACGGAATCTAGCAGCGCTCGTTCCATGGATAACCCCCTACGAAACTTGTCTGTTTCCTAGGATTCGTGAAGTTCAAGCACACAAAACGAGGTGATTTTCAAGCCACCTCGAAATGCGTTCCAAAGTCTCAAACATTCGGTTTGAATGCCCCCCTATGTTCGCCTCGTGAAGACCTTCGAAACGAGCCCCTTCGCGAAGTTCCACTATTCGTACTTAGTTAATTGTGAAAAGTGCAGTTGCACTGAAAAAGTGCGCTCCTGCTCACAAGCCAAAAATTGGCTAAATATGAAAAGTGCAGGGGCACTGTTTTTCAGCGCCCCTGCATGAAAGTGAATTCTTCAAAATGTAATAGCACTGAAAAAGTGCGCTATTACACTTTTTATCCAGACTTAGTCTTTTTCTGGCCTTGGCGCGTTTCTTCATGCGTTTTACATTTTTCGCTTATCGTGCCATTTTTTGTGCCCAAATTAATTGCTCGACTTGAGTTAGGTTTTTGAGTTACCATTTACTTAAAAGTGTTTTATTGTTCCTTTTTCATTGTTCATGATCTTCAAACTGTATTCCTTCTTGTTGGGCGAAATTCTCTCAAGCTGCAAAACACGTTTTTGGAGATTTTCGAAGTTCCTCTTAACTATATTCCGTGCTTTCTCTTGGTGAGTCATTCTCCTTACTTTCTCTCCTTTCTCCTTCATTACTTTGCACATATCTAAGGTTTTACTTATGCATTTTTGTTTATCTTTGTTCTCTTCTCACATTTTTCTTCTACCCACGCGTTTTCTTTATTTAGCTTTTGGTGTGGAGTCTTGTCCATTTTCAAGCACGTCTTTCCTCTTGCCCTAGTAGTGTTATGGTTTATCATCATGCGTTCTTGATTCCATCGTTTGTTTTGGCGATGGCCTCTTGCACATACGCGTTTACTCTTTTGTTTTAGCCGCTCTTACCTGCGTATTTTGGTCTCTTCACACGTTTCCTATGCCAATACTTTGAAATGGAAATAGGTGAAGATCTGATGCACTTCAAAATATGTTCTCAAGTGTTGCTTCTAATCCTCTCAATACTTCCATATTTCCAAAGCATCACATTATGTTTTCATTGCCTTTCCAAAACAAAGAAGCGCACCTTTTCAATGCCAAGAAAGCAATTGTTAACTTCATTGTGAGAAATGTCATAGGGCTGAAAAAGTGCGCCCTGACATTTCACAATTTTTTCTAACACTGAGAAATGCAGGAGTGCTGTTTTTCAGCGCCTCTGCATCAAAGTCAGAATTCTCCAAAATGTAAGGGAGCTGAAAAAGTGCACCCTTACACTTTTCACAATTTTTTCCTGAAACACTTCAAACTTTCCCAATTCAGTCTTGAACCTCGCTCCTTCCATTTTGTGCATCGTTTTGCGTACCTCTCCATCCGCTCCACACTTTCTCATCATCATCCCTCATTTTGCGCATTCCCATGCTATTTTAACGACTAATGTTTGTTCTGATTCCACACTTGGCAGTCTCTTTTCAAAGACCTTCAAAGTTGATTGATCAAAGATTCAGTCGCTGTTGATGATTTCCAGTAAACCTCCGTCTTCTTCAAAAGCAAAAGGCAAAATGAAATATAAATATCAAGGTGTCGATCTGCCGACTGTAGTGATCTCCAAGGTGGAAGGAATAAAAGACACAGAAGTTGGCCATCAAGACTTGGTTGATTTTGCAAAGCAAACAGAGATGAAGCCTCTTCCTGACCCGATGAGAGCAATTGTACACAGTAATATGCATTTGGTAGCTATGTTCCCTACTGCTGCACAGAATATGGAATTTGTCCTTCAAGTGGCATCTCACTACATCAGAGAAAGCAGAAGTGTGATCGATTCTTCTGGGCACAAGATTTTAAGACTCGACCCTGATTTCATTGACATTGTGTTTAAGGTTCCTCATATGGAGAAATACATTGACATTTCTATACAAAAAGCACAAGAAGTCTTTGACGCTGATCCCAACAAGGCTTAAAACCTAATAAATACCCAATGGTTGAAGAAGCCTAGACAATCTGTTTCTAGATGGCCAAAGAGACTCCTGCGAAGTGATTTCAAAGATGACGTCAAAGATATGATCACATTTTTAAGCAGAGTAAAAAGCTTGCTAGAATCATCCACTTTTCATGATTGGATGTATGAATACATCAGGATTATAAGAAGACAAAAGGTGCACATTGACTGGGGCAAACAGATCAATGATGAAATACATGAGCAGCTGATCAATGCTCCTTCCACATTGAAATTCTATATGACTTCTTACCTGGTGTACGCAGCAGCTGTAATGAGACAATTCCCAGGTCTATCTACAAAAGGGAATCGGATGATGGTACCTGTGTACAGATTTTTCTATCAACTGGAATTGAAGAAAAGCTTCCATCACTTCATGCAGGTTACTGATGCTTTCTTCGCACCTTTGCTTTTCAATTTTGATCCAGCTCTCGAAAGGAGGGTATCTGATGAGGCTTATAAGGTGGTAAGTAAAGTTGGATGCTTGTTTCTGCAATTCCCAATGTTTACTTATTTGAGAGTAGGGTGCTACACTAGCTGTCCTTACATGCTGCCACATTATCCTTCGGATAAGTGGGTTCTCATGGAAACGTGCAGATAGCTGATTTTAGTGCATAAAGAACGAGCAAGTAACCACAAGCGTGGATTCAAGTTCCCATTGACAATCGGCAGATATACTATCCCAACTGTACAAAAAGCCAAGTCTATTTATGCTGAAATGCAAATCATGACAATCAAGACCTACAGGTATAGGTTTGATTTTGATTACCGAGATCTCATAAAGAAATTACAAAAGGGTCATCATCACAAGTACCATTTTGAAGACATCTGGGTTGATTGTAGAGATGAAGAAGCCATTCGCAAAATGGACTATTGCAGGTTGACTGTTCAGCAAATCACAAACCTTGATATTGCTGACCTACCAGAGGATTTTGCAGATCCTGGTGATATCATGAATGCTCTCTATGATGAACAAGAGGTTTCTAAAAGACCGTTGCCTACAATTCAATGGTCTAGGAAAGAAATTACCAGCATGAGAGAGAGATTGAAGCCAATCCTAGCCAATACTGCAGAATGGTTACATAAGCATGGTTATGAAATGAAAAGTTTCAGAACAGATTCGAAAGGAGAAGAATCCGAAGCAGAAGCTCACCGACAGCAAGAACTCCGCATGAAAAATAAATCAGCGGTTGTTCCCACTTCTTCACGAAGAGGTCCCAGGATCAAGTTTACTGTTGGCAAGAAAGATACCCAGTCTATCCCAGAAGGAGAAACCACGGAATCCGATCCATCTTGCTCTAAAGGTAAAAATTCCATTCCAGAGGAGATAGATTTCGATGAAGAAGGTACTTCCAGTGATCAATCCGCTGAAGATGAAGATTCAACAGAAGCAGACTCCGATGCAGAAGAGGTTTCTAAAAGCGGACAAGAGTCTGAAGAAGATTCTGAAGAAGAATCTGAAGGTGATTTTGAAGGTGAACCAGAATCGGAGAAACAAGAGGGTGATCAACAGGAACCCAAGCATGATCAAGAAAGAACTACTTCTCCTCCTGAGAATGTGGTTGAGGAAATTCCTAGAATGTCATCGCCTGTGATTTCCAATGTTCCTCATACCCCTCCAAGTTCAAGAACACCTCCACCTTCTGTTCCCTCGTCACCCATTCCTACCACATGCATTCCTGCAGTTGAGATATCCACTATTCCTGCAGCATCAACCCCGCTTGATACTCCCTCAGTAACAAGCATTCATACGGTTGATATACTGTCAAGTCCTCCATCATCCATTCCTAGCCTGTCTTCACCAATGTATGATATCACTTCTGAAAATGAATTCAATCGTTTCATGAATGAGTCAATGCGTGATCAACTCAATGTGCAATCTACAGGAGCAATGATGACAGACACTTCTCCTATTGTCACAATACCCATGGTAACTTCAGATGTGACAATAACTTCAGAAGTGACGATGAAAACTGAGTTGACAGTGAATCCAGAAGTTCACACCTCCTTTCTTCCCCCTTGGCTGATATCTCAAGTGTCGAAGCGGAAGAAGCAAATGATCTCTCCAGAGGAGCTCGACCTCGAAGAGATAGTCCCTCCAAAGGCTAAAGGGAAGAAAAAGGAAAAAGTATACTCAAGGCTGAACGTTGACAAGACTGGCCACAAGTATGCGGAGATTGGCATATCACCACAAGAAGAAGGTGATGTCAATATGGAAGACTACACAGTGACAAAAGTCCAGCTTGGCAAGGTTACCAATGAAAGTGCAAAGGCTGACGCGCAAATGACATTGGATATCTTGGCGGGAAGACTGGATAAAATGGAGCAAGCTCGCAATATGTACAAGCAGAGGGCAGAGCATTATGCCACTGTTGTAAAGAGACTTGTAGGATCTCCAACTAATGCACAACCACTGACAGTGGTAAGTATTGAAGACCTGTTGATGTGATTTTTGTGACCGCACCAATCAGCAGAACAAAGTTGTCCGAAGGCTACTCCATTCTCTCTTGATCAAAGTATTTTGTGCGCTAAGATTGCTAGTAAGATCACACATTCAACTCCAAGGTTCCGAAATGCTTTGGAATACCCTCAGTTGGTTGGTTGTGAATTGTTGTTTTTACGAGAGGACTTACACAATTGTTCTTAAGGTTTTGCAGCTAACAACAGATGGGTGATTGGAAGGGTATTTTACACGAATGATTTGGCAATAAGGTGCGTTTTCCTAAACTAACCAAGAAAATACTGAATTGAAATGAGTGTAAGGGTAAGAAGGTTCTAAGTTCTATTCTAAGGCGGGTCGTGGGATCAATCTCAACAAGCTTCAACCAAACTCTGCTCCACCTCACGCTGGACAGTTTACACAAAGTTGGTGCAATCTTCAAGGGGATAACAAGAAATTTTCAAGCTACAATCCGACACCAAGACACCGTCAAGATGACGCATACCAAGATATGAATTGCAACTGAAGTTAGGCTTATAAAATTTTCCAGTTGACCACGCAAGGCAAACTTGCCTTCAGCAAGCTGCTAGTGGTATGGACTGAAACGAAGTTGCCTCGATTGACGCCACAAATCCACAACTAAAATCTACTTGCATGAAATAAAAATTACTCTACTTTAAGCTACTTTACGCTATTTGGAATAAAAGGGATGAAGAAACCTTGCTAGCTATCCATAACAAAGACAAATTTCACCATCAATGAAAAGATCTTTTATTATGAAAGTTTTACACAACAATCTCTTACAAAAGTTTTCAAAGGAAAACTTTCCTTCTCCTCCAAACTATGCTATGCTAAACTACAATTATACTATCAATCTCTCTTCTACTCTTTGATGTCTCCTCTAATCTCTAGTTTCTAATGAATTACAAATGAGGGGGACTCCCCCTTTTATAGATGGCCCAGTCCAATGGATGGCTCGGATTACAATCGAAAGAATGGCTCAGATTGAGCCACCTCAACCCTAACCCTAAAAACTGCCAGAATGGGGAGTGGTACAATAAATGAATCAAAGATTCCCACTCACTCCCAAAATAGTAAAGGAAATTAATGCCCACAATCAATCCACTAGAAGGTCATCGTCCAATAGTGCATTCCCGTTCTTCTCCCTGGTTGCAAACTCGATGAACCTGGCAAGCACAGCCTGAACCTCCTGGACTGAAACAGGTGGAATGCAATCAAGCTGAAACTCTAACACAGTGACCGACTGCTCGTGCCATGTACAAGATTTTCTCCAAGCAACTAAGGCATCCTGCGTACTCTGAATCAAGCTGGAGAAAGTAGAAGTATTCTCAAAGTCATCCTGTACAAAGGCCTTCACCTCCGAGAAGAAAGGTGCCAGCCTACTCCTCAAATTATCAGTAGTCACCTCATCGGAATTCAGCCGTCTAGCAAAGATTGCCTCCAAAGTGTTCAAGATTCCGTCAACAATATTCATCATAGCCTTCTTGACTCTGGCCGAATCCGCCTGTGCTGCGTCAAAGAAACCACGCCCCGTGATTACTGAAGAGTACCATCTAGAAAAGTCATATCTATCATTCTCCTGAATGACTCCATCAATCAGCATTTGCAAAGGAGCATGCCTCAATGCCTCTAGACGCTGAATAACTTTGCTCTGATAAACAGAAGCATCACCCCAGACCTGGTCAACTGCCTCCATACGTGTCGTAATACTGGAAGCTTGCTGGAAAGCATGAGCAAGGTCTTCCATGAACTTTTTTGTCTCGGCACGAACTCCTATAACCCATTTATCTGCTTCCTGTGCCATCTTTCTCAACTCCAACAAGCCGCTAACTGACTCCCTGGATAACTCAGTGTTGGCGTAACAACTAACACCTCTGGAGTAAGAGTTGCTACGAACAACCTATGTACACTACGCAATGAGTGCTCTTCAAATTAGGAGGGGAAGCTCCCTCGTTGTGCTTTACAAAAATACCTACAAAGGGAATAAACTAAACTAATTCCTGTCTTTTTGTTTCAGCTGTAGAGGTACAAGGCTTTCTTGAAAACTATATACGTTGCAGCTGAGAATTTTCTCTGGTTTCGCAAATTCACTAACTACAACTAAACTTAATAACTTAAATTCTATCCAGTTCCCTCAAGAAAACAGAGCATGAGAGAACGGAGCAAGGTTATGACTATCAGACGATAAAAGTGTTTAGATTCTCTACTTGAAGGCAAGGTGGCACAACTATTATCTCAATCTGAACAAGTTTATTGGCACAAAACAGATTTAAGAATTTACCATGATAATCTTATGAAACCCTATGTGGCATAACACTTGATCATAATAGTAAAGACTCGCAAAACAGATTTATCATCACAATCTTATGAAACCCTATGTGGCATAACACTCGATTAAAATGATAAATGATTCACAAAACAGATTTATCTAAACTAAGGGAAGTATTTACCATGACAACCTTATGGAACCCTATGTGGCATAACACTTGATCATAACAGTAAAGACTTCTCAAAACAGATTTATCATCACAATCTCGCGAAACCCTATGTGGCATAATGCTTGATCAATAATGACAAAAGATTCACAAGACAGATTTATCTAAACTATGGAAAGAATCCACTATCACAATTGCATGAAACCCTATGTGGCATAACAATTAACTATAATAGAAAAGACGCATGAACAAATACCAAAAGAGCAATATTGAGGGCAAGGTAGGCGCAGCATATATTTCTCTCTCAAGCAAAAGTTAATTACAAATGAGCAAACGCTCTTATTTATATACATCAAGGTGTAGGGAACCCTAAAATCACCTTGTGTTAACTACAGTCTTGCAAATGCATGCAAGATTAATTATTAAACCCTAATGAAGTAAACTATACAGTTAACTGGAAAGCTACCATCAGTTAACTGGTACAAATAACCTAAATGGACCATGTGCAAGCATGCACGCCCTTATTTAAAGCAAAGTTAATCGGACACTACCCTCAGTTAACTGAAAACCCTAACCCTAACTCCTGTGTTGATAATAACAAGGATGAGATAAGCATGTGTTAAGTCAGCAAGTAAACCAAGAAAAAGTTGAGTAAGCTGTTCAGACTCAACCCGAAATTAACTGCAGGTTCCAACTGGCGATCACTCCATGTCAACTCGGTCTAACACTTCGACCAAGAACTCATCGATCTCTTTGTCATCTGGTACTTTGACACTGCTCAAAACAACAGTCTCTTCTTCTCTCGCCACTTTCCGTAATTGTGCATGCCATCTTTACATTCTTCAGTCGCCTTTCTGAAACCGGGCTGCAATCACTGAAATATTTTTCTAATTTAGGCGCCATAGGTTCACCTTCAAGGCTGTCACGAATCAGCTTCTCGAACTCTGCTTGAACTTTGTCCAACTCAACATACGTGCCATCTTCGAGAAGATAATGACACGGAATCTGAACAACGAAACCGCTGACAAGTGCAAGTACTCCAACCACATCATCCTTGAGCGAAAACAACTTAGTAGAGATCTTCTCACATATTTCCATTCTGAGAAGGTGCTGCTCTCTCCAAGTAAAGACTTTCTCCTGATCCTCATCAATCTCCAAGGCATCGTATGCAACTGACAACTGAGATACCAGAACACGATCTTTTTCCAAATTCTCTGCAACCGCAATCTCAAGGGACTGAACACCTTGACGAACCTTATGCGCATCACTTCTCAACTGATACAAATCTGCAAGAAGACTCCGACCAGCAGCAACTAAACTATCAATCCAGTTGTCCAAAAGTCTGCCATGACTAACCAACTGATCTAGTTTCTGTTGTTCTGCAGGTGTACTCTGAGGAAGAACAGATGCTCTACTCGGATTTCCGTGAACAAGATCAGAAATGTACTGGCGAAGTTGACTATTTTCAGCCTTGAGTAAGGCTTTATCTTCTCCATCCTTCGTGATTCGCTCTTCGAGATTATTAGTGACAATCTTAAGAAGAGTAACATCCGTCTCTCGAGTGGTCCTGCCAAGATTAGCCTTAGTAAATGTGAAGTCACCAACTTCGACTTCATCTAAGCTTTTGCCCTCTGGAGGAACTGCAACCTCAATAACAATCTCTGATTCTGGAGTCTTCTCGATATGCACCTGTTTCTTGATCTTCTTGTTCAACCTTCTCTGATAAGGTTCACCAAATTCAGATAAATCAAAATTATATGAAGGTTCACGCCTTTGTCTTCCCAAAGACTTCTCGAGCCAACAAGACTGAACAATATTTTCAATTCTAGGGGAGACTGTCCCTGATGTATCAACTTGTGGTGGTTCAGTTGTCTCCGATCCTGCTTGAATTGGTGTCTCAGGCTCTGAATCTATGTCAATAGGTTGTATGTGAGGTGAACTAGGAGGTGAAACGTGAGGCTCAGCCTGAATAACTGTCTCTACTGGAACCTCAGGAACACGCTCAACCTGTTTCTACTTCCTCTTACCAGTAGCTCTTTTCCCCATGTTTCCACTGAGTTTAACCCCTTCAGGAGGTATTATAATGGCTTTGACTCTAGGTCTTGCTCTAGAAGTAGAAGGCAACGACGAGAAATCCTTTGGCGGCTCTGCTACAGGAACTGACTTTCGCGTCCGTTTGCTCTCCAAGAACAACCTACTAGTCTTGATAACTGATCTGGAAACCTCTTCAATAGAAATATTCTCCTTAGCATACCAATCAGGTGAGCGAAGTGGCTGCCGAGCAACTTGATCCTTAACATATGAATTGAGAAGAACTTCTCCATCATCATCCGATAGACCATCAACATCTTCTGATAGGTAATCAGAGAGCTGACCGATAGTGAGTCTACAATAGTGACGACGACGAACCTTGAATTCATCTTCACAATTAGCCCAGAAATCTTCAAGTGCTGGCTTATGTGCAATCCCTCGCTCTAACCGATCTGCATAATGACTGAGAAGATCATAGGAACGCCTCTCAGTATAAGTCTTGAGTTTGAACCTTTCTATCTCAGTAGACATAAACCTGGCATCTGTTGCCGCATTGCATGTGAAAATTCCCAATGTGAATGGAAAATTAGCTGCAGTCTTATGACGACTACGAAGAAAGAAATGAACATGCTGCATCTGTCTGAGGAACTCCATGAAGATGAGATTATCTGAAGGATACCTTGGTAACATTAGGGGCTCTCCAACATATCCATAAACCCAGATGTATGTGAAAGTAGGGAACTGGATAAACCAATCCGCCCAAGTCTCCATTGCTGATTTGGCCTCGGCAGAAATACGAATGTGCATCTCGTCATCAAGATCTCTAACGGTTCTCATAGAAAAGTGATCATTCACTGCTCGGAAGTCCTGCTCGGATTGAGAAAACTCCAACTGAGGGTAATATTCGTGAACACGTTGAACACCAAGAGTGCCATTAGTTTTCAGATGCCTGTAGCTACCTTGAAATGCAACCAAGTAAACCAAGTAGGATATCATATGAAACTCATGATACTTGAGAAAGTTAGTAATTTGCTGATGTAAGCAATCACTAATCAACATAGCCCAGTCAAAATGCTCTGTGTCATCAAGAATTTTGGTAATCAGGTAAAACATCCAAGAACGGAAAGTGCTAGCGTCTGATATACCAGTAACTCGGTTGAGTAAAGTTATCAAAACAGCAACTTCCTCTTTGAATTCGCCACGACCAACCTTCTTAGGCATGTTAGTTTTCTGAACTGTCAGCCATTTCTAAGCCACCTTCCTCTGCGAACGTTGATGATCAACATCCCATATCTTCTCACAAGCCTCAAGAACCACAGTAAAGTTATCTGAATGAGGAGGAATAACAAAACATTTTTCTATGTCCTTCGGTTTGAGACTGCAAACAACTCTCCCGTCAATTGATCTGATTTGTCGTGAAGATGAGTCATAATGCTTAATGCAAGCAAGTACGAACTCAAGATCGAAAGTAGTAATAAGAATGGATGCTGCTGCCAGCAACCCAGAACGCTCAAGATTCCTCAACGAATTGCTTCTAACATTCTCCAAACTGCTCAGATTCACCACTGGATAAACATGATTCAGGTCCGTATCTGACGTTTTGATGAAATTATGTGTAAGAGCCGATTTCACCTTGTAATCAATGAGATTGAACTGCATTTTGAAAATGGCAACTTTTGACTGTAAAGTCGAATATACTTGAAGAACTTTCTGAAAACCTCTGGACAAGGCTAAAAATAGCCTCTGACGAAAGAAATTTTTGAAGTTTTTCTGGAACATGGGTTTTGTGCACAACTGAATTCTGAACAAACCCAGATAGCTGAATTCTCGAAAAAATGTGTTTTAAGCCCACATGCAAAGAGATTTTTGGAAAAAAGCACAGAGCTTCAGAATGAAGACTACGGGGCGATTTTCTCGAAAAAATCTAAGACGTGGGTCTTGCTGCAAATGCTGAAATATGAGAACCCAGATGATCAGATTCTGAATATGTGTTGAATTTCTTTGACATGCGAAGAAAGTACCTAAGGTGAGAAATAGAAGAAATAAGACAGAAGATAGAAAGTTTTGCTTGTCTGCTTCTGAAAAATCTGCCAACTTCTTCTCTGGAACTCGATGAAACCTGCATGCAAAGAGAAAATAAAGTCTAGAATCGCCTTCCTCTGAACAATCTGAACTCGTTGCTTCGAAGAACACTGAATTCGGACACCTGTAGCACCTTTAGCTTGCTGGTCACTCAAGAAGAATATGAACTTCAGAGCAAAAGATGATGAAATAATGGACGCCATGGCTGAAATATATAGATTTTCATCTTTGAAAATTCGCACTAAGCAAGGAAACCATGAAAAGTGCGCTTGGCTTCTAATTGGACCTCATTTTAGTTAACTGGAACTCAGATAAGCTAATTAAAGCGCCATGCATTAGGGTTTTCCTTTCAAGTCTTCAGTTAACAATTTCATATGACTTTGACTTCAGTTAGCAACCTATAATAAATTCGCCATCTTCAAACTTGCTTTAGATTCACAAACTTGAACTAAGGCGACCCTTTTGATAAGTGAAGTTAGCCATAAGAATTCGCCATATTCATGCAATAAATATTCTAAAAATAGGGACCCTTTCATGACTTTAGTTGGCCTTCAAGAATGCGCCAACTTCACATGCTTTAATCAATAAAATCTAAATATAACAACCCTTTTGGAACTAAAGTCTCCACTCTTTGAAAAATGCGTAGCTTCACTAATTCATGCTTCATCACTAAAACCTAAATATGGCGACCCTTTTCATAACTGAAGTTAACACTCAAATGCACCTTACTTCACATATTAATGCTTCATCAAAATATGGCATCCCTTCTTGAACTTCAGTTGGCATTCAATACGTAAAGTGAATGACTAAGGTCTTGTTTGCGCCCAGAGAGAAGAGGGACTTAAAATTTCACTAAGGCATAAATGAATGTTGCTTGAGTCAAATGCGCCTAAGGCCAAAAATGAAGGTTGACTGTGATATATGCGTCCAGGAGCTAAGAAGGCCAAGTGTTGAAGAAAATTCTAAGTGTTAGAAATTGGACAGAGACCCTCCCAAATGCGCCTTGAAGTTGGATGTGCAATATGCGCCCATGGCAAAAGGTAAAAGCTCATGGCATTAAATGCGCCCCAAGATGGAAGCTTGACCCCTCTAATGCGCCCCTCTTTAAAAATTTAAGAATTTTGCCTAAGTGTTTTAAATTGAACGTTGACCTATCTAAATGCGCCCAAAGATGTTGAAAAAGGAATATGCGCCCATGCAGAGTGATGAAATATTTTTCCTAAGTATTAACATTTAAATGTAATATCACCTTAGGAAAATACGCCCAACTTGAAGGAATGTTAAAATGTGATATGGCATGGGTAAAAATGGGTGAGAAGAAGTCAGAAAATGCCGGCTGCACAGGGTCAACAAAAATATTTTCAAGTCAGAGCGAAAAGAAATGTTCACAGATAAAGAAATGGATTAAATTTGATGAAAATCATTTTTTCTAAGGTTCGAAAAATTCAAAAATTAAAAGAACCCGTTCGTTGGGTACCCATGGATTCCACGCGTTCTGGAGAAAATTTTCTTCTGGGTATCGAAGATTATCGATGAGGAGTTGATTTTAAGGTCTTCCATGCTTCGCTTCGGCCTTCAGGGTGGAGATTTTTGATGGGCGCCAGGTTGATGAATTTCCTAAGGGAAGTTTGAAAATTTTCTAAGGCAAATGTGAAGAAAACGGGTTTTCAAGGTGAAATTCTCCAGACAATGAATTTGAAAGGAACTGCCTAGGTGAATTTGCTTAAATCCTTCATGAAGATAGTTTTCTTGAAGTTGTCGGAGCTCCAGCGGGTGAAATGAATTTCTTGAGGATGCAGTTGAAGTTGATATTGTCCAAAGGATGATGAAAATTGGCTAAGGCATGAAGGGTTTGAACGTGAAGCTGGCTAGTGAAAACGATGAACGCTTGGAAGTTAGAGTGTGAAAATCTTGGTAAGTAAGTCGAATTTATATTATGAAGTGTTCTAATGCTCTTCTCCTTGCTTGTTTTACAGGAGGAACGTCGAGACCAGGCGGTGATGATTTGAAGCAAGTAGTTCAAGATGATAAATCGCGAAGAAAAAAAAGCTGCAAGAAAATGGCTAAGTGTTGAAGCGTTTTCAAAACTCAAGATGGAGCATGGAGTGGAGGCTCGAGCAAAGTTGAAGAACAACGTCAAGAGGAAGATCAAGAGCAGTTGAACTCCAGATTCTATCAAATTCTATTATCCGAGGTGGCAATCTTAAAAGCTCTTTTACCCTCCTCCAAGCGATCAACAGAATTGGCTGAGCGAGAAGATCAATAACAGTGTGAACGCGTCTACAAAAGGGAATCTTCTAGAAGGATGGTGGCCATTAATGGCGCATTTATTACCCCACTCTCCTTTGTGGCGGTTTTTAGGGCAAATCTTGTTTAGGGCTGAGGTGGCACAATCTGGGCCATCCAGCCGATTGTAATCTGAGCCGTCTGTTGGACTTGGCCAACTATAAAAGGGGGAGTCCCCCTCATTTGCACTCTGATTAGCTTAGAGTTAGACAGTAGATATAGAATAGAGAGATAACTTAGAAGTAGATTGATAGTGTAATTTGAAGAAGAGGGAAAGTTTTCCCTTTGAAAACTTTGTAAGAAATTGTTGTGTAACACTCTTCATGATAATAGATCTTTTCATTGATGATGGAATTCGTCTTGTCATGAATAGCTAGCAAGGTTTCTTCGTCCTTCGGATTCAAATAATAGCGTAAAGTAGTATAATTTTCATTCCATGCAAGTAGATAGTAATTGTGGAATGTGGTCTTTAATTTGAACAAACTTCGTCTATCCATACCACTAGTGTGTTCGCTGATGGTGAATGTGCCTTGTGTGGTCAACTGGAATATCATGTACTTAACTTCGATCATTTGTATGTTTATATGCGTCGTTGTGATGGTATTTTCATGCTAAGTTGTGATATGAATATCTTGAACTACTCCTTTCAAGATTGCACAGTTCTGTGGAGGCTGTCCGAAGCGAGGCAAAGCAGAGCCTGGTAGAAGTTTGCTAAAGTTGAGCTCCATATCCCACGCCTTAGAATAGATTTAGACCCTCTAAACCCTACACCATTTCAATTCAGTACTTTCTGGTTAGAATAGGTAACCCGAACTTCATAGACAAATCTTTCGAGCATTTGAATTCCTTTCTCCGCTGTCGAACAATTCCGTAAGTCCCCTTGAAATACCAGCAAATCACATCGAGCCAAACTGAGCCTATTGCACTGAAAGAACCTTGGAGTTGAACGCACGAACTTCGGCAATCTTAGCGTGCGGAATACTTTGATCAAGAGAGAATAGGGAAGTCGTTGGCAACTTTATTCTCGTTGGTGCGGTCCGCGAAAAATACATCAACAGGGAGGATGGCACGGGAGGCAATAAGGGTCCAGGAGTGCGTCTGAGACGGAGAAATTTATGGAGGACCTTGCTTATGCCTTTCAGCAGGCCTCTACTATTTTGACACGGATGGATGCGGTGGATCATGCTTGGGGCGATGCCTCTATCTATCAGAGTAAGGTGATCCAGCGTCTTGAGGTGTTGAGGCATGTGCCATTGCAGTTGCTGATTGATGGAGGTGTCATTCAGGAGAATGACCGATATGATTTCTCTGGTGGTATTCTTCGGCTATCACGGCGTGGCTTCTTCGATGCGGCAGGCGGATTCAGCCGGATACATAAAGCTATGGCCAATATCATAGATGGAGTTCAGAATACCTTTGAGGCCATATTTGCTAGGCGGTGAATCCGGATGAAGTTAATTTTGATAATTTGAGGGGTTTGCTGGTGCCTTTCTTTGCAGATGTTAAGACCTTTGTACAGGATGATTTCGAGAATACTGCTACATTCTCCACTTTGATCCAGAACACGCAGGACTCCTTAGCTGCTTGGAGAAAGTCTTGTACAAGGCATGAGCATTCAGTCACGGTGTTAGAGTTTCAGTTAGATTGTGTTCCACCGATTTCAGTTCAGGAGGTTGAGGCCGTACTTAGCAGATTTGTTGAGTTGGCAGTCAGAGAGAAGGCAAATGGGAACGCACTACTGGACGAGGATCTTCTAGAAGACTGAATATGGAGCATTTATTACCTTTTACTATTTTTGGGAGTGAGTGGGAATCTTTGATTCATTTAATGTACCACTCCCTATTCTGGCAGTTTTTAGGGTTAGGGCTGAGGTGGCACGATTCTGGCCACTCTATTAATTGTAACCCTAGCCGTCTTTTGGGACTTGGCTAGCTATAAAAGGGGGAGTCCCCCTCATTTGTAATTCATTAGAACAGGAAATTAGATCAGGCATTAGCATTAGAGCTAGAGATTGGAGAGATTGCATAGTAGTCATTTTGCTTAGCATAGTGTGGAAGAGAAAGAAAGTTTTCCCTTTGAAAACTTTTGAGGAGATTGTTGTGTAACACTTTTTATGATAATTGATCTTTTCATTGATGGTGGAATTCGTCTTGTCATGAATAGCTAGCAAGGTCTCTTCTTCCTTTCGAATCCAAGTAGCTTAATCTCATGCAAGTAGTTTACTTTGATATGTGGTGTTTTATTAAGATAGCTTCACTTTATTCCATACCACTAGCGGCTTGTTGATGATAAGTTCGCCTTGCGTGGTCGACTGGAAATCACCTTGAGTTTAACTTCAATTGTGGTTGGTATGCTTATATGCGTCGTTGTGATGGTGTATGCATGTTGAATCATAATTTGAACATCCTTTGTTATCCCTTTGAAGATTGCACCGATTTTACTGAGGCTGTCCGATGTGAGGCTAGGTGAAATCTGGTTGAAGTCTATTGAAACGAAGTTCCACATATCCTGCATTTAGAGTAGAATATAAATTTCGTAGGCCCTATACCCTTTTATTTTCCGCACATTTCTGATTAGCTTTAGGAAAATGAACCACATTGCCAAATCATACACGCAAGAATCCCCTTCAAAATCATACATTAGCTGCTAACTGCAAGAAATCTGAACAATTGTGTAAGTCCCCTCGTAAGAACACAGCAAATACACATCAACCAAACTGGGTCTATTCGCACTCAAGGAACCTTGGAGTTGAACGTGTGATCTATCTCACAATCTTAGCACACGGAATACTTTGATCAAGAGAGAATGGAGTAGCCCTAAACTATTTCGTTCTGCTGTTTGGTGCGGTCAGAAAAAAACACATCAACACATTCTTTCCATGTTTTTCCGATTGAATTTCAAGCATGTTATCTCTTTGAGGTTGTTGGGATGGTTTGTGCAGTTCTGGTGCAATGATTTCATTTTTGTGATCAGAGTGGAGCAGCATCAACATGGTGGAACTTTTCAGAGATGGACTTGGGACCCTGGGATCCTATTTGTTCTAATGGGATCAGTTTGAAGTGTTGTGGCATTGCTTGAGGACAAGCAATTTTGGGAAGGGCGGAGTGTAATGTCCCCATTTTGGCCATTAGCTCTTCATTTGGTTTTAGCCTATTTCTAGAAATCCATAGGCTTGTCTGAGGTAAAATTAGGGTTTCCTTCTTTGGAGGCTTTTTGGCATTTCTCAGAATTTACTATTTTTAGTAAGTTCTAATTTTGGCAGTGGTCCAGTTGGCAGCTCTTCAGTAAGTTTTCCATTTCAGTTGGAGCAGTTGAATATTGTTGAATTTGGATATTGAGGTGTAAAAAGGAGAAATGAGTTATTTTAAGTCATTAATGTTATATTTCATATTTGGGCCCCTTGGCCTAGTTTAATGACTTGAAGTTGTTTAAAAGGTGGTCATAAAGGGTGGACGCCTCATGGAGGGAATAATTGATATTTTATATTGTTTTAATATGCCTTGGCTTTTGGACGCCATATTAAGGGAGAATTAAATATTTTGAAAAGTAAAATATTTCAAAAAGGAGCTTTTGGTGTCCCTTTCTTGGAGGAGTTATGGAATTTGAAAAGTCACTTTCAATTCTATAAAAGAGATAGTTTGCTCCAGCATTTATCATCCAATGTTTATGCTAATGTTATGCTGTCAAAATGACAACTTGTTTAATACTTCGAGGGATGCTTACCTCCTAGTTCCAATCCAATTTCGTGTTTGAAAGACAACACCTAGTTGGTCTTATTGCTGCTTCTCAATCAGACTAGCAGATTGTGCTTCAAAGTTGGTGAATTTTGGTGAGAATTTCAGTTTTAATGTTGCTGATGTATACACAGCTGAAGGTGTTTTTCATTTACAGCTTTTGATGTGAATTTATTTTGGTTATGGGTATTTGATCCTTGCAATTCTATGCTAATGGCGATCATATTTGGAGAATTTCAGAATTTAATTCCAAGTATTTGATTTTTAGCAAGAGAAATCGCCCCTCTTGAGGGCCGTACCATCTTGAGAGTGCTTTGGGATTCGTGCAAAATAATATCTTGAGTTTTGATGCAGTTTTGTGGTTTGAGTTTGGGCGCCTATCCTCCAAAGAGACTTTGCATTTCGTTTCATTCAATTCAGAGGTATATTGAAAGAGTTATGAGCATTTCATTGTTTTACAGGTTGCTGGTTTACAGTTTCAGTTTGCTGGTTTTTATTATCAAACTTCAATAAGTTCAGAATTTGGCTTCAATTTCAGTCTTTGAGAGTTATATAAACTAGCTAAATTCATCCTTCACATATTTGCATTCATTCTTCTATTGTAACACTTGTAATTTGCAGTTTTTCTTAATTGTAAGGTTGAGAATTAGTAGTACTAATCCAACCATTTATTTACTGCATTTACTTGTGATCTTTAATGCAAATATCATAACCCCTAGATGGTTTACCGCCAGTGTGGAGGAATCTGATTTGTATTTACTTTCTATCACCCACTGTTAAGTGGAGAATTCCCACTGTTTAGTGGATGCCCGCCGCAGCGAAGGAATTAGTCTGGATTATGTTGTTTTCTTCCCCCCACTGTTTAAGTGGTTGAGCGGATTTCTTCATGGCTGGTTATCTGCCTATTTGTTTCAGTTTTCAATTAATAACTCCGTCATATGTTAGCACCTCGCCCTCAGTGGGATCTTGAGTGCACATCTTGACGTTGAGTTTGTTTCATTTCAAGTACTGTTCTTTAATTTCTCCGCCATATGACAACACCTATCCTTCCTTGGGATTGAGTGTGCATTCTTGGCGTTGAGTTCTTTCAAGCTTGGATTTCAGTTTTGATGCTAACGCTAATACATTGGCGTAGTGTTTGCTTGTGTTATGATAATTCAAGAAAAAATTGGTTGGCATATTTCAAGGAGTTAAGGTATAAAGTTTGCAGGTAGTCGAGCAAGCCCTTGAAGACATTAAATTTGGTTATTTGCATATAATTTCAGATAGGGACCATGCCATCATGTGTGCAAGGAAGTTTTATAGAGCAGTTGTAGAGAAAGAGGAACACAAGGCCACTACAAGGGCTATAATGATTGAACAAATCATGGATGGCAGCAGCAGCTCCACTATTACACATGAAGATAACACTTGGGTAGAACATGATAAGTGCAGCTTAGCTAGGCCTGGTAGAACATGAAGATAACACTAGGGTAGAACATGAAGATAACACTTGGGTAGAACATGATGATTGTGCATGATGGTGTGAACTTTCTGCTCCTCGATCTACATTGTGAGACTCCTGATGATTACAATGGGGAATGGAATCCTAGTGTTGGTTTTGGATCTCCATCAGAGTTTGTGGATGCATTTCACTGTGATTACACTGCGAGATATGCATACTTTTTTCCTTTCAGCCCACTTACAGATGACTTGATGTTCCGAATGACACATAAAAGTGGGGTGAATGGTTGGTATGAGGTGCTTCCTTCTGTGGAAGAAAGAGTCAAATCTTGTAGGATTTCTAGTTTGCTTCTCCAGGATGGTCTTTATGTTGGGATATAGGATAAGGAGGCATTGTTGTGGCAATTTGGTATTCCACTGGTAGCCAGAGTAGATCAAGCCGTACCCAACTCCAAAAAAAAATTTTGCCGAATCCTCTACCGGATTCTCGTACCCGTACCCGAATCCAAAAATGAATCAGCAGCTTAGCCTAAAACCAATTGTGTACATGTGAGTCAAACATGAAACTGTATGCACTCTGCACTATGTACACACTATGAAACTCCTCCGCGAGCTGAGTCTGAAATCCCAATGCACAGGTAGGATCCCAAACACTATCAATACTCATCTCAAGACTAGGGTCAAGAGAATGGTAGGCATCAAACTCAAAGAGCGGATTGTCATATGTTGATGTAACATCCGCCTCGAACAAGGGATTGGTCACAAACTGAGCCAAACCACTTGGCTGATCCCAATCGGCTGCCTCTGAACCCCAAGGATACTGAGCAAAACCATGCCCAATCTACACGAACTCCTCCTCAACCCTCTCACTCTTCCCACTAATGAGAGAGATAGAGTGTAGGCTCCCATCTGTAATCCCCCTCAACACATATCTCCTGCCCTGTAACTCAAATCTCATCTCCATTTTAGGAAAGTTGAGGGTGAACACACCAATGTATTGGAGCCATCTCATACCCAACACTATATCCATCCCACCCATGTTGACTACATAAAAATCTACTTGTAACTCATAGTCATTCAGAATGAGGGTAAGATTACAAATTCATCGAGTGCAAGTGAGGGTATATCCATCCGCCACCCAAACTCTGAATCCAGCGAAGTCCTCTATCCGAAGTCTGCATCTGCTAACAAAGCTTTCATCAATAAAATTGTGTGTGGCTCCAATGTCAAGCATGGAAATACATCGTTGTCCATCCACCAATCCCCTGAACCTGAATGAATCATCTCGTGCACTAGCAGATAATACCAACGGGGACAGATTGGCATCGGACCCAAACTCCATAGAGGCATTTCCAACCTCATTATGCTTTGAAACAACCTACTGGTCTAAAACTTCAGACTCATCATCCTCGTAATAAACCCACATGGTGCGGTTAGCTCTGCCCTTTAGTCTCAAAGGACAATCATGCTCCTTACTATAGGGTTCCTTGCACCGATAACATAGTTGTTTCTTTCTCAATTCATCACGAGTTGCATCATCAATTTTTGCTGCTATCTTTTTCTTTGTCTCTGCAACTGGTGTATGACTCTCCTCAACAGGCAAGGTGTTTGTTTTTGGCTAAAATTGCTTTTTCAGAGCAGCAAGCTCCATACTCCTTGCCTTCCGCATAGCCTCCTGAAGAGTAGGGGGATCGAATGCTTTGACCCAACCTCTCATAGGCTCATACAACCCTTCAATAAACAAAATGACAAGTCTCCCCTCGGATATGCCCGTCACCATAACTGACATCTTCTAGAATTTACTAATGTAAGTATCCAAACTGTCTAATTGCCTGAGCTGAGCTAGCTCTCTGAAGTAGAGTTCTGGATCCTTTTTGTCAAAATGCTCTATGAGCCTGTGGGTGAACTCCTGATAGGTGGTAACCATGTGATGACCAAGAATATACATGCTATGATGCCACCAGTCGTGTGCCAAACCATCAAGATGCAAAGTAGCAAACTTAATGGCCTCGTCCTCCCGCATGGGTCTCAAAGATAGATAATTATCTAATTTCCGAACTGTTGATGTGTTTTTCGTGACCGCACCAACGCAGAATAAAGTCGCCAACGGCTACCCTATTCTCTCTTGATCAAAGTATCCAGCACGCTAAGATTGCGAGAGAGTTCGTGCGTTCAACTCCAAGGTTCTTTCAATGCGAATAGTCTCAGTTGGCTCGATGTGATTTTGTTGGTATTTCAAGGGGACTTACGGAATTGTTCAACAGCAGAGGAAGGGGGTTTTAACAGTTTGACAGATTTATCAATGAAGCACGGATTTCCTATTCTAACCAAAAAGTACTGAATTGAAATGGTGGTTGTAGGGTTTAGAGATTCCTAAATCTATTCTAAGGCGTGGGACATGGCGATCAATTTTCACAAGCCTCAACCAAGCTCTGCTTTGCCTCGCTTCGGACAACCTCCACAGAACCGGTGCAATCTTCAAAGGAGTAGCTTAAGGTGTTCAGATCACAACTTAGCATGAAAATACCATCACAACGACGCATATAAACATACAAATCATGATCGAAGTTAAGTACACGATATTCCAGTTGACCACACAAGGCACATTCACCATCAACGAACACACTCGTGGTATGGATAGACGAAGTTTGCTCAAATTGAAGACCCCATTCCACAATTACTATCTACTGCTTGCATGAAATGGAATTTATTTTACTTTACTCTAAAATCCTACTTGAAGTAGAAGGACGAAGAAACCTTGCTAGCTACTCACAACAAAAGACGAAATTCATCATCAATGAAAATTCTTTTTATTGGGAGAGTGTTCACAACAATTTCTTACAAAGTTTTAAGGAAAAACTTTCCTTCTTCTTCAACTACTCTATCAATCTATACTAAGCTACTTCTAATTTGTCTCTCTATTCTAACTTCTACTCTAATTCTACTGTCTCATGAATGTACAAATGAGGGGGGACTCCCCCTTTTATAGTTGGCCAAGTCCAACGGACGGCTCAGATTACAATTGGCTGGATGGCCCAGATTGTGCCACCACAGCCCTAAACAAGATTCACCCTAAAAACCGCCACCAAGAGGAGTGGGGTAATAAATGAGCCATTAATGTCCATCATCCTTCTAGAAGATTCCAGCCTGGAAACGCGTTCATATTGGTTCAATTTCTTGGATTGCAGACTTGATTTTTCTTCTTGACATTGTTCTTCAACTTTGCTCGAGCTTCCATTCTTTTCTCCATCTCGAGTTTTGAAAACATTTCATCTCTGTCACTAAGTCTCAACATTTAGCCAATTTTCGCAACTTTTCTTCCTTCAAGGTTGAAATGTCATCTTGGATTACTTTCTTCATCACTTTAAGTCACCACCGCTTGGTCTCAACGTTCCTCCTGCAAAACAAGCAAGGAGAAGAGTATTAGAATACTTCATAATATAAATTCACTTACTTACCAAGATTTTCACGCTCCAACTTCCAAGCGTTCATCGCCTTCACTAGCCAACTTTTGCCTTCTTCATGATTCTTCATGCCTTAGCCAAATTTCCAACCCATCTTGTATTCTTCTTGGGCGTACTTCACTCTGATATTTCATCCGACTCAGGCTCGATAAAAATGCTTTCATCAGGAATTCGATCAAAAATCATCTAGGCAATCATTTTCAAATTCATCCGCCAAGGCATTTTTAACACATTTTATCCCTTGCCTTAGAAAATTTTAAAATTTCCCTTAGGAAATTCATCAACCTGGTGCCCATCAAAATCTTCACCCCGGAAGGCTTTGGCGAAGCGTGGAAGACTTGGAAATCCAATTCTCATCGAAGATCTTCAATACCCAGAAGAAAATTTTCCTCAAAACCTGTCGAATCTATGGGTATACAACGAACGGGTTCATTTAATTTTTTTTTTTGAATTTTGAACCTTAGAAAAATAATTTCTCATCAAATTTATTTCAGTTCTTCACCCTTGAGTGCATTTCCTTGCTTTGACTTGAAATTTCCCATTGACCCTGTGAAGTTGGAGTATTCTGACTCATTCCTGTCGATGCCTCTGAAAATTTCATCTCCTCCATCAGACTTAGGCATATTTTCTTCTAGAGGTGGAATTTAAATATTTATACTTAGAAAAATATTCTATCATTTCATCACTAGCTTGGGTGCATTTAAGCTTTTGTCCTACCACTTGCAAACACTTAGAAAATATTTCTGGCTTCCTTCTCATCTTGGGCGCAATTCATGGGTAGTGTTTCCATTTTTCCATACTTAGAGAATTTCTAACTTATCCTCTTCAAGTCTAGGCGCATATAGAAGGGGCTACTTCTAGTTTCCAACACTTAGCATTTTTTTTCAAAGCTCTATAGGCAAGTCCAGGCGCATTCCAGAGGTCATGCTTCAAATTTAAAACATTTAGAAACTTTCAAGGTCTTCTCTTCAAGGCTAGGCGCATTTTGAACCCCCTACTTCCAATTTTCAAGACTTAGAAAGTCATCAAGTGGTTAAGGCGCATTCTACCACTCCTTCTTCCAACTGGTGACACTTAGAATAATTCCAGCACCTCTCCCTAGGCCAAGGTGCATTTAGTAGGTGATGCTTCAAATTTCAAATACTTAGCAAAATTTCCAAACCTTCAGCTTTCTTTTCAAGCAAAGGTGTATTTGAGGGTGGTAACTTCAAATTTAAAACACTTAGAAAAATTCCATGTCTCACTTCTCGTTCCAGGCGCATCTCACCATTGAAGTTCCAATTTGCAATACTTAGAAAGTTCTCAAGCTCCATCATCTTGTTGGGGCGCATATGAGAGGTCCAACTTCAAGTTTACATGCCTTAGACACTTTTCCAAGCTCTCCCTACAAGTTTAGGCGCATTAGGCAAGGCCTACTTCAAGTCTTCAACACTTAGAGAATTTCAAGGCCTTCCCTCCTTTGTTGGGCACATTTGGAGTAGGGAGCCTCAAATTTAAAACACTTAGAAACTTTGCTGGAGTCACTTCAGAGTTTGGGCGCATATGACTGGCTGAGCTTTCATTTTTAAGCACTTAGAATATTTTTCTATCAATCTCCAGTTTCAAGGGCGCATGTGGAGGGATCTTCTTCAAATTTGAAAGACTTAGACAAATTTTCATGGCTTATCCTTCCAAGTGCGCATTTACCTAGGCAAGCTTTCAGTTTTCCACACTTAAGACATTTTAAAACTTACTTCTCCAACCGAGGGCGCAAATAACCCCTTGCTTTCATTTTTATTTGCCTTAGTCAAATTTCTAATCACCTCCTCCCTCTCAAGGCGCATTTTGACCCCAGAGCTTCTAATTTTCATACTTGGGAGAATTTTTTATGCTTTCTTCCCTCAAGGGCGCATTTGGAGGCATGAGCTTCCAATTTTTACACTTAGAAAAATTTCCTCATGGCATCTTTTCAAAATTGGGCGCATTTTGCCCTTGGAGCTTCAAATTTCAAGACTTGGAAAATTTCAAAGCCTACTCTTCTAGCAAAGGCGCAAATCATATCTTGAGCTTTCAATTTCTCAGACTTGGAAAATTTCAAGGCACATCTCTTCAAGCTTGAGGGCGCATTCAAGATGTTGAACTTCAAATTTTGAATACTTAGTGAAATTTCATCATCCCCCTTTCTCCTCAAGGCGCATTCAAGGTGCTTAGAAAATTTTCATCAACCTTCAGCTTTTAAAGGCGTTTTTCACTGGCTGGACTTGAAAATTTATCAATTTCAATGAATTTTATGCCATTTGTCAAATTTAGAGTGACTCGTTCATGCTGACCCTAGCTTGCCCTAATTTGCTATTTTTAGAAAGTTCCTCAAATTTTGAATTTCAAGCTAATTTCAAGCTCCAAAAAGGCTGGATTTTGCTTTGTTTTGAATCTCGGGATGCATTTGTGCTGTTGATGCCTGATATCTGTCTGCACCTGCTATTTTTGGCAACTTACTAAAAATAGCAATTGCTCAGAATGTCTTCAAATTTCATGTGCTGAATGCCAGAAATGTGGTGATCGTGACGGGACGTTGCTTCTGCCCGACTTTTTTGTTCTGCCCTCGAATTTAGGAAACCCTAATTCCTCTGCACCAGCCTGCTAAAAATAGTAAGTGCCTGATTTTCCATCCTCTGTGATTCCCTTTAGCTTGAAATTTGTGCCAAGGGGTCTTTATTAGCTATTTCACTTGTTCGTACTGACGCCTCGTGCTGACCTGCTATTTATAGCACATTTCTAGAGGTGGTTTACTATTTATAGCAGCTGCTTGATTCTGATACCTCCACAACTCCGTTTGATTTGAAATTCGAATGACGCGCTCCTCACCACGTGACCTACCCGTTGACGTCGGCGCCTGCTGCTGACTTTCTATTTTTAGCCTGTTTCTGAAATGACTTACTATAAATAGTAAGTGCTCCGTTTTCCTTCAAATTTTATCAGCAGATAGCTTGAAAGATGCTGATCACGGCGGTTTACACCGGTTTTCAAAAATTCTGACTTTTTACCTCTCTTTTTGGGTCCCGAAGCTGGAAACCCTAATTCATCTTGCATGCATATCAAACGATCTTCGTTTGTTCTTGTTTCTGTTGCATTCTATTCTGTTCATGATTTTGAAGTGCTGGGAGGCGGCTGCCAGAATGTATCTGCTAAAAATAGTAAGTTGTTGAAGGAGTGATTATCTCGCTTTGCATGTCATATCATCGTGAAGCTCTCAAAAAACCCACAAGGAATATGCAGACATGCAAAGAAAACCCCGACATGCAAACCCTAAAAATAGCCTCTGAAGGCTAAACTCCAAAAGTCGTTATCCCACTTTGCATGTTACACCATCGCGAAGGTCTCTGAAAACTTAGAAGGAATCTCCAAACATGTGTTGAGAAACTCTTCATATAGGCCCTGAAATTTGCCCTGGAAGCTGAACTGCTAAAAATAGTAGGTTGTCCGTTTCAGCTCAAATTTTTCCAGTGAGCAGCTTGATGTGCTCTGGATGCAGTGTGATTGTCGAAACTTTGAAAATGCATGTTGGGTGAAAATTATGTAATCAGCTTTTCGATAGATTACACAACTTGGACTTCAACCACAGCTATGTGAGATATGAATCTCTCCTCTCGGAAAGGGGAGGTGCCCTTCTTACTGCTAACAGAAGCAATAGTAAAACAAACAAGTAATTACAAAATGTACACGAAACTTACGGAGTGGGGGGGTGTGTTACATTCATCCTTCTCTCTTTTTTCAGAGAAGATGTTTACAATGCTTCACCGTTGGAAGTTCACAATTCTTGATAACCTTAAACTAACAACTAGCAGTAATACCAATACCTCTATCTCGTCAAAGCGAAGCGTAGAGATACCAGAAGTGATTAATAATAAACAAATAAAGTAAAAAGGGAAAGCTCACGAAGGCACAAAGTCGTTCCGTAGCTTTATCAATGGTGGATTGTTGCAGATGTACCGTTTGTCATGTTAGAAGCACAAAGTCTTCTTAGACGCAACAATTCCTCGAACAGCATGAACGATTACAAGCACAAAGTCTTGTAGATCATCCAACATAAGTATCAAAGAGCACGAACGATTACAAGCACAAAGTCTTGTAGATCCTTCAACAAAAGTATCAAAGAGTATGAATAATTACAAGCACAAAGTCTTGTAGATCATTCAACCAAAACATGCAAGAGCATGAACGATTACAAGCACAAATTCTTGTAGATCATTCAACCAAATGATAAACAAAAATACAAATGCAATCTAAATAATAAATGTAACACAAAGTTTACATAAACTACTTAGAGTCCTTCAGATTCTTCAAGCTAATCACCACCAAATAAGATCAACTCACAAAAGTATCGAATCCAACGCAAAGTTTGGCTTGCAATCTTTTTCTTTATTAATCAAATTTCATTCACAAAGTATGAACGCAAAGTTTCACAAATTTGCTTCAAAAAGGGCAGCACTTCGTTGCAAAACACTAAAGGATAAATTTACAATGAAAATCCCTCACATTATATAGAAAGAGGGATGAGCAAAAGAAGGAAACTGATTGAGAAAAATAAGGAAAGTTAGGTGAGCGATTTTAGGAGATCTCACCTAACTTTGACCAAAGTCAAAGTGTAATTTGTTTTCAAAAGATTACATCTTCGAACTTGGTGCAATTACAATTTACAAAAAGACATATAAGATGTCAGGAAATATTTACAAGATGCATAAAAGGATGCATCAAAATGTTCAACATCGGAGATCAAGAATCTTCATGGTTCCTTGCTTTGGGCGCGGAGTCTTCATACTTCTTCTTGGTCTCCTGTATGAACGCATCATCTAGGCCGACTGTGTAATCTACAAGGGTGTGAGCTCTTGTGATCGGCCTTCTGGCAAATGAATGGATTTTCTTGCACCCGCGAAGATGCATCTTGAGATTATCAAGTGTCAGCCGTATATTGCAAATGATATGTATTGAGGCTCTGGGAAAAACTGTCATCCTCAACTTGTTGCATAACGGCTTCTTTGTAGATCTGGGATAGTTCACTGGATCAGAAGATGTCACCTTTAGGATCACTTGATGAAATCTGGAGAGAAACTGCAAGGATGGTGAATCAATAGACGTTAGCAGAAAAAGTAGCATTGGGAAGCGTGAAGCGAGAAACGATGTTGAGCAAGCGTGAAACGAGCAACTAGGCACGGAAAACGATGTGGGAGCGAAGAAATGGGGTCCGGAATGGAAATAGAGCAATTTTGAAGAGACTAGGTTAAAAACTGCCAAAAGTGTAAAGGTGTTAAAATTCAGCACCATTGCACAAAAAATGACTAAGTCTGGAAGAAAAGTGTAAAGGTGCTAAAATTCAGCACCATTGCACAAAAAATGACTAAGTCTGGAAAAAGTGCAAAGGTGCGAAAATTCAGCACCATTGCACAAAAAATGACTAAGTTTGGAAAAAGTGCAAAGGTGCGAAAAATAATGCTATAGTCAAAAATTGGCTAAGTTTGGAAAAAAAGTGTAAGAGCGCACTTTTTCAGCACTCTTACATTTTGGAGAATTCACTTTTTATGCAGGGTCGCTGATTTTTGGCACCACTGCACTTTCAACACTTAGCCAAAAATTTGGATGAGTTAGAGCACACTTTTTTGGCACAACTGTATCTTTCACAATTTAACTAAGTCTGAAAAAAAAGTGTAATAGCGCACTTTTTCAGCGCTATTACATTTTGAAAAATTCACTTTCATGCAGGGGCACTGAAAATCAGCGCCCCTACACTTTTTATACTTAGCCAATTTTTGGCTTGTGAGCAGGAGCGCACTTTTTCAGTGCAACTGCATTTTTCATAATTAACTAAGTACGAACAGTGAGACTTCGCGAAGGGGCTCGTTTCGAAGGTCTTCATGAGGCGAACATAGGGGGATGCTCAAACTAACTGTTTGAGGCTTTGGAACGCATTTTGAGGTGGCTTGAAAATCACCTCGTTTTGTGTGCTTGAACTTCACGAACCTAGGAAATGGACAAGTTTCGTAGGGGGCTTATCCGTGAATCAAGCGTTGCTAGATTCCATGATAACAATGCAGAGGGAATACCTGGAATTACACACTTACTAAAAATAGTAAGTTGTCAGAAATTTCGCTAGGAGCCTGTCGAAAGCATACTGACAGCAATGTTAGTCCCAAATTTCAATTTATTTGCTTCATTTGATTTCAAATTGGCAAGGAAGTTCAAAACCCTAATTTTACCGACTTGACCAAAATCTCACATCAAACGGGCACACCCCGAAAGACAAACAGCAGAAAAGGGACAAAAAGAGAGAGAGAGACAACAGGAAAACTAACCAAAAGCAAAGCCAAAATTAGGGGATCCCCATTTGCAATGGGGCGATGTGTGAAAAAGGTCACAACACGAACCCAAGACCTCGTTGAACTCTTATCTGAACCATCAAAGTATGGCAAGGTGATCTTGCTAACTGCATGCTAAAGATCCCGATTCACCTATGGTGGTGGTGGCTGCTATTGGGGAGCTCTACAATCAAATCTCCCTCCACCTCTGGGTCTATGCACATCCATAAACTCATGAAAAGACAAGGCTTTCCTGATCTCAGGAGCCAATGTCGAATACTCTGCAAAGTGTCTGGTCACATCTGCCACTGACATACCAGGTTGTGCCTAAAACTCTGGTTGATGACCCTATTGCTCTGCCTCAGGAACTGGAGTAGCCTCTCTGGTAATAAAAGTAGGTTGTGCAGGCCTACGCTCAGGTATACTAAAAGGTGACTGTTGTTGAACTGGCACCTATGGCTGATCTACTTCAGCAGTCCAACTGGATTGTCCTATCTGAATGAAATGTTGTTGGGCTGGGACATACTGCTTCATTGTTCCCATCAGCTGAGACATCATATCCATTATTTTTTCATGTCTTATTCTGAACTCTGTCTCTGGACTCTCAGCTCTAGCATGTTCCTTCCCTAGATCTCTATGTGTCTCCCTAGAAGGCTCTCTATCTGCCATAAGTGTTGTGACACTGTCCTCACTACTGTTAGAACTAGATATGTGTATGCCCAAAATTCCTGAAACTGTTTCACCTTCCAAAACCGGTGGACTTGTCCAATCTTCTTTACGTGTTCCTCTACCCTTAGTGTAAAATATAATGTTTGTACTCGTGAAAAAGCATATGAAAAGCACAAGATGGCAGGAATACTGTGCTCTGATACCATTGTAAGAAGACCTGGTGTCTCTCAACCCCTGACCGATGCTCAATAATGCAGATTTTTTATGTTTTTGCTAAGTTTTTGAATGTTTATAGTTTTTGTGATTTTTTGCAATATAATGGTTTGTGCGATTTTGAATAAAAAATACTATGAATTTGTAAAATACTAGAAATAAATAATAACAACAATGAATATATGGTTTTTGAGCTGCAAAATGCCTTTCTTATTTCAAATAAATTATTACAATACCAAAAGGCATACATGCACATAAAAAGGCAGCTGATTATTCAATAAGAGAACCTGGTTTTATTGGCAGCCATCATGAATTTGTATGGCCAGCTTGAAATAAGAATTTCTCCTTCTTTTTTTTGCTTGATTCACCATTCTCCACCCTAGGCGCCACTTATTCCACAGATAAGATGCTGAAAGGTAAGGCGTTTTGTCTTGAAGGAAGAATCACACCTTATGCTGGTTTCTACGGCCTTCTACAGCAGATTTATACAGCCTCTCATCAGCAAGATGTACGGCCAAAGAAACAAGGTGAAGCTGTTGAAAATCGAAGGCAAATGATGGTACCAATCTGCAATTGATTCCTTCTCTGAAACCCCTATTGAATCCTCTCAATGAAGCACAAATTTGACCTCTGTAATGAAGCCAACCCTTAGCAAACTTTAGCTAATCTTTCACAACTTCAGAATGCTGGTCTATGAAGAGTTCACATTCTCCATAGCCTATAGATTGCTGAAACTTGACAGAAACCCTTGGTTTCTCACAAATCCCAAAGCTCTCACAAAGGACAAAAGTTGAATAATCATTTTCATGAGTTTGATTGTCTTGAGAGACTTTATAAAGCCTTCAAGAAGCTCTACCGCCTCCAAAAAGCACATTAATGATGAATTAAATGATATTTATTTCATCTTTCAAAACTTAGGAAGATATAATCATTAAATGGCTTATTTTTCCTTTTGAGTAATAAATACTCATTACATAATAATAATCTCCCTTTATTATAAAGTCTTTTAATACTTTATAATATTTCATTTAAATATTAATATAATCATTATTTGACTTTATAATATAAAGTCACAATAATAATTATTTAATCATCATTAAATGCTCAAATATTCTCCATTTGCTCATCCAACTTCCGAACTGGGTCGAGTCTAAGTAAACCAACTGAATTAAGTGCCATGCCAGAAATAGTAAACCCTGACAACCTTACTATAAATAGTAAGTGTCTAAATACCACTCTGTGAGCATCTGCAAAGGCCCAAACCTGAATCAGAAAGTGAAGTGTTGTCTCTAACCACCGGGTAACTGCCATAAAGGACCCTCTATCCATAACTGTCAGCCTACGAGGGTCAAAAAATATAGGCTCACTCCTCAACAAACAATATCAGCTAAAAAGGGGACATTACATCATAGATCTGTTTGACAGTATGAAAGTAGTTATAGAGTGATATTAGACCTACATCAACCTCTTGTATTAACAATTGGGGGTATTCTTCATGTTGGGTACTTTAATATATTGTTTATCAATGTTATTTGGTCTCATTTTGGATGTTGTGGCAGTTTGATTTTGTAATCAGAACTTTGTATCAATCTATAACAACAATTATTTCCTCAAATGTTAATTTGTAATGCACTTTATATATATCTTGTAAACCTCAGATGGTAGTCGAAGTCCATCATTTGAATGCATTTTCATTTTGTAAGTTGGATGGTTCACCACCAACGATTATAGCATTTTCATTCAGCTTGTTTTTCCATGAACAAGCTTGAATTATCGACCATTTTGGTTTGATTCAAGCTTAGAAATTTTTTTAGTGGCTTGTGTTGCATACATGCAGTTTTCCTAAGAGGTGTTGATAAGCTAGCTTTGTCATTTGCATGTCATTTTACACAATCTTCCAAAAAGTTATTGATAAGGCTAGCTTTGCCACCTGCATATTCTAGTCGGCTTGCCGCCATATCATTGTAATTACATTCATCTAGATTAGTTGTGTGGTTGGAGGCATCATATGCTCTCACCTTGCCCACTCCTAAATTCAGGTGATTAGAAAGTGTTGAAGACATTGCATTGCGTCTTTATTGCAAAAACTAAAAAAAAAGTACACTGGGTTGTTACAAGGCATCTTGTGAAGTCTTCTAGTAGACTCATCTTCTATAATATTGCTTCATAGGTTACAATGACTCTAGAGATTCCAAAAGAGAGATTCATGATGATCATTGATGAAGGTTCAACAATGGTGTAGAAATCCGATGTCAAATTTGCTTAATTTTGGCCTCATGACATTAGGAAACTGTTGATGTGTTTTTCGTGACCGCACCAAACAGCAGAACAAAAATAGTTTAGGGCTACTCTGTTCTCTCTTGATCAAAGTATTTCGTGTGATAAGATTGCGAGATAGATCACACGTTCAACTCCAAGGTTCCTTAAGTGCGAATAGACCCATTTCGGTTGATGTGTATTTGCTATGTTCTTACGAGGGGACTTACACAATTGTTCAGATTTCTTGCAGTTAGCAGCTAATGTATGATTTTGAAGGGGAATTCTCGCGTATGATTTGGAAATATAGCTTGTTATCCTAAAACTAATCAGAAATGTGCAGAAAGTAAAAGAGTATAAGGCCTAAGAAACTTATGTTCTATTCTAAATGCAGGATATGTGGGGCTCCGTTTCAATAGACTTCAACCAAATTTCACCTAGCCTCACGTCGGACAGCCTCAGTAAAATCGGTGCAATCTTCAAAGGGATAATAAAAGATGTTCAAATTATGATTCAACATGCATACACCATCACAACGACGCATATAAGCATACCAATCACAATTGAAGTTAAACTCAAGATGATTTCCAGTCGACCACGCAAGGCAAGCTTATCATCAACAAGCTGCTAGTGGTATGGAATAAAGCGAAGCTATCTCAATAAAACACCACACATCAAAGTAAACTACTTGCATGAAATTAAGCTACTTGGATTCGAAAGGAAGAAGAGACCTTGCTAGCTATTCATGACAAGACGAATTCCACCATCAATGAAAAGATCAATTATCATAAAAAGTGTTACACAACAATCTCCTCAAAAGTTTTCAAAGGGAAAACTTTCTTTCTCTTCCACACTATGCTAAGCAAAATGACTACTATGCAATCTCTCCAATCTCTAGCTCTAATGCTAATGCCTGATCTAATGTCTAATGTCTAATAAATTACAAATGAGGGGGACTCCCCCTTTATATAGCTAGCCAAGTCCCAAAAGACGGCTAGGGTTACAATTAATAGAGTGGCCAGAATCGTGCCGCCTCAGCCCTAACCCTAAAAACTGCCAGAATAGGGAGTGGTACATTAAATGAATCAAAGATTCCCACTCACTCCCATAAATAGAAAATGTAATAAATGCCCATATTCAGTCTTCTAGAAGATCCTCGTCCAGCAGCGCATTCCCATTGGCCTTCTCTCTGACTGCAAACTCAACAAATCTGCCAAGTACTGCCTCAACCTCCTGAACTGAAATTGGCGGAATGCAATCTAGCTGAAACTCTAATACTGTGACTGAATGTTCATGCCTTGTACAAGACTTTCTCCAAGCCGTCAAGGAGTCCTGCGTGTTCTGGATCAAAGTGGAGAAAGTAGCAGTATTCTCGAAATCATCCTATACAAAGGTCTTAACGTCTGCAAAGAAAGGCACCAGCAAACCCCTCAAATTATCAAAATTAACTTCATCTGGATTCAGCCGCCTAGCAAATATAGCCTCAAAGGTATTTTGAACTCCATCTATAATATTGGCCATAGCCTTATGTACTCTGGCTGAATCTGCCTGTGCCGCATCGAAGAAGCCACGCCCTGTGATTGCCGAAGAATACCACCGAGAGAAATCATATCGGTCATTCTCCTGAATGACGCCTCCATCAATCAACAACTGCAATGGCACATGCCTCAATACCTCAAGACACTGGATCACCTTACTCTGATAGATAGAGGCATCGCCCCAAGCATGATCCACTGCATCCATCCGTGTTAAAATACTAGAGGCCTACTGGAAAGCAGAAGCAAGGTCCTCCATAAATCTCTCTGTCTCGGCACGAACTCCTGTGACCCATTTATCTGCCTCCTGTGCCATCCTCCCCAACTCTACCAAGCCGCTGATCGACTCTCTAGGTACATCTGCTGGAGGCTCTATCACTGGTACATCCTGCCCTCGAGAACGAGATAACTGCTGTACATATCCAATTAAGGCTTTGTGTTCTCGTTTCAACCTTTTGTATTTTCCTTCTTTCTTGAACAACCTATCCTTGAGGGCGAGGAAGGAGTTATCACACTCCTCAACAATCTGCGCACCAGTAGGGCGTCCCAAGTCTAGAGTCGTGACCACATAATTCTCAGGAACTGCTTCATTCCGGTCACACTCAACTCGTGGAACAGCAACGTGAAGAGTACGAGAGCCATCCTCTTCAGTGGATATCTTTGAAAATTTTCTTGCTTTCTTCTTCTGTGGAGGTGCACTGATCCTGTTCAAAAACTCCTCCATCTCAACTGCTGGATCAAGCTCCTCACTAGGGCTTCTTCTCATTCTGTCCTTAAGCCAATCGGGCACCTCATACTGTATATCGAAGGGCTGCTGCTCCTGTGCCTCGACCTCTCTAACCTGCTCAACTTCTTCATCATTCTGGCGAGGCTCATCGTCCTCAAGTGGCTGAGTATCGCCTGACACTATATCATCATCTTCGTTCATAGCCTCCTCTAACTCCTGCTGAAACTGAGGGTCAGTAATAGTCCCCTCATCATCATGCTGATCAATCCTAACAGGTACGTTGGCACTCTGGCCAACCGACTCCCTCCGTGGAGGCTGAATATCACCCTGTACTACTGGCACCTGATTCAATGCAACCCTTTGATCAGCAAATAAAGAGACCTCCTGTATGCTTGGAGAACGTGTCTCCAAGGGTGTTGCCACTGTGACTCGTGGAGGCTCTGGCTGAGTAGGCTCCTGTCGAACTATTTCTTTCTTCCTGGACTCTGGACCTCTTGTAATCTGTTTCTTCCTGCCAGTGGTGGGCGTCCTGTGATCTCCCATCATATTGTAAGTCAAGGCAATTGACCTACTCTTCAACCTGTTTACCCGTCTGTCAACCCATGCTCTAGTAAATGTCATAACTGGGATGGAGAGAGTATCCAAATCAGCAACCTCGGGCTCTGACCAATCGGGAGGTGGAAGTGGAGTATCTCGAACAGCTGCATAATCAGGATGGACAACATCCATATCCTCGTTCACTTGGTCTGGAACCGGTACTACCTCACACTCCCTGATCAGAGTAATAGGCAATCGAGAGAACATCCTCTTCCTTACTTCAATCTCATCAACTGCATCAGCCCAATAATCCTCTATGGTGGCCTTATGTTTGAACTCCTCCGACAGAACCCAATTGATGTTATGATGTGGGTCGTAGTGCTGTCGGCTAGTATGATATGAAAAATGATAAAATTGAAGCTCACTTTCAGCCTCTCTAGCTGCCTGCATCGAAGGACACACCTCATCCGAGTTGCCCATTACAATTGGAAATTCTATCCCTCCTTTCTTTTTCTTCTTTTGGATTTTATCAAAGGCCAGCAACTGTCTAGATATCTCTAGCATCAATATTCTATCTGTTGGGTATTTAGGCAGCCTATATGGGTATGATGAGAAACCTTGCAGCCTAATGTAAGAGAATCTCGGAAATTGTATGAACCAACACCCATACCTTTCAATTAGCTCCTGGGCATCTCTTGAGATTCTATGATGCAACCGCTCCTGAAGCAGCCTCGTGATGTACATGGTGAATGAGTCGTTGACACGCTTGTAGTGGGTTGTGCTCGACAGGTGCAACTGTGGACAGGCATCATAGATTTTGAACTGATGAGAGCCGCATCCAACAGGTTCTTTGTAAGATATCCCCCTATACTTCGTCATCCGTGCCAACATATAAATGACATAGGAGCTCATATAAAATGTCTTCGTTCTCCTCAAGCCCAGGAGCTACTCGTGCAAGTTGTCACTGATCATTGCAGCCCAATTGACGTAATCTTTTCCTTCCAGCACGAGGTTGATGTAATAGAACATCCAAGGCTCAAAAATAAATGATTGTGGGCAACCTCCAACCCTGCTCAGCATCATAATGAGGTCACAGTACTCTTGCTTCAAATCATCCGCTATGATCTGTTTGGGAAACTTCGTTCGAGAAGGCTTGGGAGTGCTCATCCAGTGGGTGTTAATTGTATCCATGCATCGCTCAAAAGCAGAAGCATACATCCGCTCAGCCCGTTCTCTGGATTTGTAATCATATTTCTGTGCACCGGGATCCCGAAAGCTTCGCCAATGGCTGCCGGAGTAAGATTGGCAAGCACTTGGCCATCAGGTGACATGATCGACCGGTGTTCCTTCTCGTAGCAATTAGCGCACTCCATTATCAGCTCTGAACACTGTATAGCTGGTGGGAAACCAGCAGCTGCATATAGTCCACTTCGGACGATGTTGTGCGAAGTGACTGAAGCCCGATGACTTCCAATTCCAAACATCCTGTTCTTGAAGGTTTCTAGGTTGACGGAGCCCAGGTTAGTGTCTGTCAACTTGCCCAGCTTTGAAATAAACTTCGACTCTGGCATGAATGTTTTACTCAGCTTCTTGATCACTGCTTGTCTGGAGGCGCCATTGTCCTTTCCAGTTGTCCTCACTTCAGCCATCTGCAAACAACATTCATCAACAATTTAATTTAATAAAAATAATGATACATGACATTACATAGGGGCTGCAGTCAACTTCTAGAAGCTGCAATAACTCTCGTGTTTGCAAACCTCAGCTTCTTTTCTTTTGAACTTCGAACTTCAACACTTAGAAAAAGATTTCTAAGTAGACTTCACTTCACCACCCCAATCAGCAATCAGCAACTTCGACTTCTACAAATTCGTACTTCACACCAGCAATCAGCAATTAGCAAGTTCGTGCTTTTAAAGTTCTCAACTACTTCAATTCACTGCAAGGCGTCCTCTTCAGCACAGGCAACTTCAACTCACTCAACAAATCAAACTTCAGCCACTTATACCAGCAAAGTCGTACCTCTTGGTTTTAGCTATGCCACTTCTCAGCAACTCAAGGCGTCTCCTTTAGCTGCAAATTTGATCAACTTCTAAGTGTGCCTCTTCAGCAAACTCTACTCCTCAGCAAAATTTCGAATTCCTTCAAGCTTCAGCAAACACTCAATCTTCAGCAACTTACTCAGAGCAAGTTCGACCTCTTCAGCTGTGAAAACAAGTGAGAAACATCTCCATTTTATAGCCAAAATTCGAATTCTAGAAGAAGTTAATTTTAGCCAGTGCATTAAACTCCACTACTCCACTTCAAGAATTCGAATTCTCCCTCTCTGGTATTTCTGACACTTGTCTCTCGACGTCAGGAATCTTGCTCTTCCAGAAACTTGACTTTGACTGGCATCTTTGAATTTACTTTCGAAAAATTTAATTTAAATCTATCTTTTAATTTACCAGCCGAAGCTCTGTCACTTGAATTCAAATTTTAACTCTCCTCTGCTCTGGAAAATTCATCTTCGAAGAATTCGATCACAATCATCTAGGCAACTCATCTCGACTTCATCGTTTTAAAAAAAAATTCATTCCGAAAACACATTTTATTCAAACTTGCCTTAGAAAATTTTAAATTCTCCCTTAGGAAAATTCATAATTTGAGTACTGATCAAATTCTTCACTGAAAAAGTGTCGATGAAGTTCGGAAGATCTAGAAATCCATTTATCATTGCAAATGTTCAGTACCCAGAAGAAAATCTTCTTCAGAACGCCTCGAATCCATGGGTACCCAACGAGCGGGTTCATTTAATTTTTTTTGAATTTTGAACCTTAGAAAAATATTATTTTCATCATTTTAAATTCACTCTTCGCCTGTGATTACTTTGTGTTACTCTGACTGAAGAACTTGAATTTATCTATGCAATATCATTCACCCCTGACTCCACTGCTGAGAAAATTTGCTCGCGCTTCGGAAAATTTTACCACTCTGAGGCTCCAGGCGTATTTTCTAAGAAGAAAATATTTGCCTTAGAAAATATTTCAATCATCTTGCATTTTGAGAATTTGCCTTAGAAAATATTTTATTTGCCTGCCAGCGAGAGAAGTATCATCTTCACTTAGAAAAATTTACTCATGCCCGGCACGCTTGATTTGCCACTCACCATTTTGGATTTAACTCCACACTTGAAAGGCAATTTTATTTAAAAATTCTAACGCCTTAGAAATATTTTATTATTCTCCACTCAACATTTTAGGCGCATTTTATATTTATCCTTGCCTTAGGAAATTTTTTCTCACACTTCACACGCCTTAGAAAAATTTCTAACACCCACCACCTTGGGCGCATTTTGAGCTTGATGGAGGATAACGCCTATCTTTTACCTTGTGTTTATCACGCCATGAAGTGTCTTTCACTTTATTTACCACCTTTCACTCCATTTTACACCTAAACTTGGGCGCATTTTGGCCTGGCAAGAGGACGAGTTTCTTTGACTTGTTTGACTTATTTCATCTTTGGGCGCATTTCCATGTAGCTGGAGGATAAAGCATGTTGACTTGTTGACTTATTCTTCTTTTGGGCGCATTTTGGATGTGGAGGAGGATAAACTTTTCTAACGCCTTTAGAGTGACTCTTCACATTCCGCTTTTTGTCCTCACATGCATGCATTTGGGCGCATTTTGCCCCTTGAGGAGGATGAAAAGTTTGACTTTGCTTTGACCTTCCTTGCCTTGGGCGCATTTCACCCCTGCTACAGGATGAATTTTGCAAGTTGGGCGCATTTGGAGGGGTGAGGCGGATTTCCTACACTTAGAAATTTTTTTCAATCTCCTGAGCTTTCCTTGGGCACATTTTGGCATGCCTGCAGGACAAACTTCGTTGACTTCTCCTTGACTTTTTTGCATCTTGGGCGCATTTTGCCCTGTGTGAAGGATAAACCTCATACTTAGAATTTTTTCCATGCTTTCTTACTCACCTGGCGCATTTTTCCATGTCTCCTGGATGAAGTTCCAGACTTAGACAAATTTTCATCATCTTTCGCCAGCTTACGTGCCCTGCTATTTATAGTAAGTTCTCTGAATTTTGTACCTCTGAAGCCCGGAATGACTTGAAACTTTGCACACTGCATCCTCATAACCTTATCAACCTGTCGGCACCGCCATTTTTAGTCACCCTGCTATTTTTAGCATGTTTCTGAAGGTGGTTTACTATAAATAGTAACCTCATGTTTCTGATAGCTCCCATGCTCCGATCGTCTTGAAATTTTAATGAGGCGCTCCTCACCACGTGACTTGCTGGCTGACATCGGCGCATGCACTCAATTTACTATTTTTAGCCAGTTTCCAAATTGACTTACTATAAATAGTAAGTGCTCCGTTTGACTTCAAATTCTACCAGCAGATAGCCTGAAGGACGCTGATCGCGGTGGTTTACACCGGTTTTTGAAAATTTTGACTTTTTACGCCTATTTTTAGGCTCCGAAGTTGGAAACCCTAATTCGCTCTGCATGCGTATCAAATGATATCTGTTTCTCTTCATTTCTGTGGCACTGCGATCGACTCGTGATCCTGAATTGCTGGGAAGCGGCTGCCGGGACATACCTGCTAAAAATAGCAAGTTCCTTACTGAGTGAGAATCTGCGTTTGCATGTCACACCATCGCGAAGCTCTCGAAAAACCCACCAGGAATCACTCGACATGCAAAAGAAACCCTGACATGCAAACCCTAAAAATAGCCTCGGAAGGCTGAACTCTGAAAGTGATCGTCTTGTCTTGCATGTTATATCATCGCGAAGGTCTCGAAAAACCCAGAAGGAATATTCCAACATGCAAAGAAAAACTCTGCATCTGACCCATGAAATTTGTGCCCGAAGCCGGACTGCTAAAAATAGTAAGTTGTCTGTTTTCGCTCAAACTTTGCATACGAGTAGCTTGATATGCTTTGAATGCCATGTGACTGTCGGAATCTCGAAAATGCTGGTAAACTGCATGTAATTTCACACTTACTAAAAATAGTAAGTACCTCAAATTTTGATGGAATTCTGCTGAGAGCCTCCTAGAAACACACTGACAACAATGTTAAGTTCAATTTTCTATTTATTGACTTCGTTCGACCTTGGACTGACCAGGAAACATGAAACCCTAATTTTCAGACTTGGTCAATTTCATGTTTAAACTCACTGGCGGGCGCAATCCCCCCGAAAGGCGGACATCAGAAAAAAGACAGAGCGAGAGAGAGAGAGAAAAACCCAAGCCAAAAGACCAGAATGGAGCAAAAATTTAGGGGGTCCCCATCTTGAATGGGGTGACGTGTGAAAAGGTCACAACAGAAACCAAATGAAAATTTTATCAAAAACTACATGGAATACCAAAATGAATACTACAAAATCCATAATTATGATAAAATTGTTGATGTTGGTTCTAATCTTGAAGTCAAAAAACAGAAATTGGATAACATTGACAGCATAGATTCTATCTCTCCATTTGTAGGCACTTTTGAATGTGATGACTACAAAGAAAGAAGCAATTAGAAGTGTTGCTGGGAGTAAAATACATGGATTACTATATTGTTGTTTGACTATGTTTAATTCTTCCAATATATTACTTTATAAATAAGATATTTCTTGCTTTTTGATCATACAATGTTGAACTAATATGTCAGTTGAGGTGTGATAGTGGATTGTTCTCCTTTTTGTGATTGATGGGATTGTAATTTTGTATCTTTCCCCTTGTGGGGCTGATGCAGTTTATTTGACAGATCCATATTGTAACCTATTTTTAGATTTGGTAATGGATCATCAATTTTTTTTAAAGTAGTTAATACCAAGCTTTCTATTGATATTATTTATCCATTTAGGTTATATTTTTCTATGCAAATCAATTGTTTAGTCCTTGGAGTCATGTATTTTCATTTGTGACAACAATTATTTCTTCAAAATTTTGTGTGCATCAACTTGCAAGTTTTTGCTTTTAACTAGTGGAAAGATGTAATATTCAATGTAATTTGCTTTCATTCTTATTGTAGAACTGCAAAATCTTGCTTGTGAAAAAAGAACTATTTTAGGTCTTGTGCCCATTCCTAAGGCAAAAAAATAGAGTAAAAGTTTATTTCATGTATTTCACTATTGCAAAACCCCAAAGAATATTGTGCATAGTGTTAGTAATTGTATAATTTGTCTATAGCTTAGTGTCTAGGGTTAGTATTAGTTTTCAAGGAGCTTCCCTTTACAATTTGAAGAAAGGCTTTACTTTGTATACTATTTCAGTTTGAGTTGTCTTGCAAAAGAAAAACCAAAATGCTAGCAAGTATTAGATCTTCTTAATCATCAATGATGATAATTTCTCCTTGTACTACTAGATTATGGGCATTTTGAGACTAAGTAAGAATGTTTGAAAAGATTGTTTAGACATATCACATGTTAAAATTGATTAGAAAATACAATCACGTAGGATTAGAAATCCTTTTTTTAAGCATTGGTCATTGTTAGTGGAATTTTATATTATTCCAGAGTATGATGTTGCAATTAAGGATTTCTATTTACATTTTTGCAGGTCCTAATGCCTATAAGTGTCTCTGAGAAGAAAAAGGACAAAAGAAATCAACCAATGTTCATAGCAGAACCTATTAGAGCATCAAATTCTTTTGTTGGAACAGAGGAATATATTGCACCGGTATGGTTTGATTCTCGTCAATCCTTTTGTTGGGCTCTTTCTTGACTTACCATTTTAAAAAAAATTCCATCCCCACTAATTTTAAATTTTTAATTAGAATCTGTTGGTATAATTCTTGCTTGAATTTAACCATTGTAACAACCACCCCTGATTTTTTTTTGTTTGTTTACTGAGTATGAAGTAGATTGCAGATTTGTGCTTGTTTCAAGTCCCATTCAACATGTTATGGCATTCATTGTAAACATTGCATAGAAAGGAAATGAACATGGATTTGCATAAGGAAATGAACATCGATTTGCATCATATCACATTGGACCATTACAAATCATTTTTACATATAATAGTAATTGAAATCAGACTTAAATAAATACATATCAGACCTGATTACGGTCACATAAAGTCCATTTCTTTGTCATACATTGAGCAGCAAATGCATACAACTCCTCATGGAAGACACCAAATGCATAAACTATCAAACTCCAGCACTCTCCTTCACATTGACCAACATTCAACTGAAAAATGACACTATTAACACACTGTTGCAGACCTCTGAAAGTTGCTGTTTTGAGAAGAAAGTATGAAAGTCCAGACTCCTAAAATGGTACAGTTCCCTAGGAGGGGCGATCAGCTCCAATAAATCAAATCTCCACCAAAAACAAGTGAATACTCTAAATGAGGCGCCCAGCAAAGAGGAGTCTATAATCAATGCCCAAAACAAAATTCCATCCACAAATGGAGTTATGAACAGATAAGTGCTTCCAGCCACTATGAAAAAGTATTTTTTCCAGAACTTAGAAAAGTATATCAGACCTCTGATAAAAGCGTTAAACAGCTCCAAACACACTCCAAAAGGTGCAAATCATTCAATAAACCAGAAAATTTCAATCCTATATCAAAATACTGAAAATATCTTCATTCTAATTCCACCAAATTGTTGAAGAACATGAACTATGTGAAAGCAAAGGTGATCGCTGAGGTAGAATCACTCCAACCAGCTAGGATGGGTATCTCACCATTGAAACCAGCAACTAGAGATGAGGATTTTTGTCCTCAACCAGCAGAAAATGGAAACTTGGACACAACCAGCAACATCACGTTATGTTGCCAAAGTAGAGATATCCAAATGAGAGCCCAAAAGGTGAATATATAGAGATGAGGAGGAATTAGGGAAACATTTTCAAATTTCACTTTCCCTCCAAGATGATACGCCCCCCTCACCAATCCCTTTGATTTATTTTTAATTCTTTCCTTATGTCTCCCCCAAACTTGGCGCCCGACTTTTGGTGGCAAATATTTAGCTTTTAAAAACAACTTGAGTCACCTTTTTGCTAGGCATGAATCAAGGGGGTCCTTTTATGAACACATGACCCTCACTTAAGTTATAAAGTAACTTTATAATAGAACTTAAGTGACGAAAATATAAATATTAATTTAATCACCCTTAGAACTCACCAATGCCAAAACAGGAAATATTGCACTACTAGAGAAATAGAGGCCGAGACCAACTGCTAAAAATAACACTTACTAAAAATAGCAACTGCTAAAAATAGTAAGTGTGCCCAAACACCAAACTAGCACAATCTAAGATACATTGAAACTTAATAAAAATAGTAAGTGCTAAAAATAGCCACTACTAAAAAGGTAACCCTTGCCAAAAAAATCTAAAAATCACCACAAAGCCCAACACAAGTCCTGAGTCCCCTAACCAACTCCAGAGTCCCCTAACCAACTCCACTTAGCCTACGGGAACTTGGAATAGGCTAATGGAAAGCTCATACCAATCAAGTGCAAGAAGGAGACATTACAGTCCTCCCTCCCCAAGATTGTTTGTCCTCAAGTAATCACAACTTTGGATGTTGTAACATCCACCCACTCTCCTGTTGTGACCTTTTCACACATCGCCCCATCCAAAATGGGGACCCCTAATTTTTGCTCCATTCTGGTCTTTTGGGCTTTGGTTTTGTCTCTTTCTCTCTTTCTATCTCTTTTTTGGTTTCCTGCCTTCCAGGGGCGTTCCCGTTTGCGAGCTTAAATGTAAAATTTGGCCAAGTCTGAAAATTAGGGTTTCCATCTTTCTGGTCAGTCTAAGGTCAAAAGAAGTGAATAAATTGAAAACAGAGCTTGACATTGATGTCAGTATGCTTCTTGCAAGTTTCCACTGAAGTTTCATCAGATTCCGACAACTTACTATTTTTAGTAAGTGTGCAATTCAGAGCATTTCCTCAGCATTTTTGAAGTTTCAACAATCACACTACATCCAGAGCACATCAAGCTACTCACTGGCAAAATTTGAGCTAAAACAAACAACTTGCTATTTTTAGCAGTTCAACTTCCGGAGCAAATTTCAGGGTCTATATGCAAAGTTTTTTAGTGCATGTCTGAGGATTCCTTCTGGGTTTTCTGAGACCTTCGCGATGGTGTAACATGCAAAGTGAGATAACAACTTTCAGAGTTCAGCCTTCAGAGGCTAATGTCAGGGTTTCCTTTGCATGTCTGCATATTCTTTATGGGTTTTTCGAGAGCTACGCAGTGATGTGACATGCAAACGGAGATAATCACTCATTCAGGAACTTGCTATTTTTAGCAGATGCATTGTGGCAGCCGCTTCCCAGCACTTTAGAATCACGAACTGATCGCAATGCAACAAAAACGAAGAAAAACAGAGGTCATTTGATATGCATGCAAGATGAATTAGGGTTTCCAGCTTCAGGACCCAAAAGGAGGGGTAAAAGGTCAGAATTTTCGAAAACCGGAGTATACCACCGCGATCAGCATCTTCCGAGCTATTCACTAAAATTTGAAGGCAAACGGAGCACATACTATTTATAGTAAGTCATTTCAAAAACGGGCTAAAAATAGCAAGCCAGCAGCAGGCGCCGATGTCGGCAGGCAGGTCACGTGGTGAGGAGCACATCATTCGAATTTCAAATCAAACAGAGTTGCAGAGATTCAAAAATCAAGCACTTACTATTTTTAGCAGGCCTGCGTAGAAGAATTAGCGTTTCCTAAAATCAAGGGCGAAACACGACGGCCAGGCAGAAGCAACGTCCAGTCACGATCAATACCCTTCAGGCAATCAACATGCAAAATTTGAAGACATTCTGAGCAATTGCTATTTTTAGTAAGTTGCTAAAAATAGCAGGTGCAAGCAGGCATCAGGCCCCGACAGTTCAATCACATCCCGAGAGTCAACACAAAGCAAAATCAGGCTCTTCAGAGTCAAAAGTCAATTCAAAGCACAAAATCTGGGGAACTTTCTAAAAATAGAAAGTTGGGGCAAGCTAGGGTTAGCATGAACGAATCACTCTAAATTTGACAAATGGCATAAAATTCACTGAAATTGATAAATTTTCAAGTCCAGCCAGTGAAAAACGCCTTTAAAAGTTGAAGGTTGATGAAAATTTTCTAAGCACCCTGAATGCACCTTGAGGTTGAAGAGGAGGTCTTGAAAATTTCTAAGTCCTTCAAATACGAAGCCTCAGGGGTCCAAATGCGCCCAGCTAGATGAGAGGCTTGAAAAATCTTCTAAGTGCTACAAATTGGAGGCTCCCATGGTGAAATGCACCCTTGAACTTGAAGCTGGTTGAAAATCTTCTAAGTGTTGCAAACTTGGATGAGGACCCCTCCAAATGCGCCTTGCTTTGCATGAGGAGCTTGAAAATATTCTAAATATAAGAAATTTGAAGTACCACCTCCCAAGTGCGCCCAAGCTGCTGGAGGAGAGAAGATTCTACCAAGGCATGAAAATTGAATGCATGAGGGTCTAAATGCGCCCAAGGTAAAGAGGGGCCTCTAAATTTTCTAAGTGTTAGAAAAGTGAAAGCTTGCCCATGAGAATGCGCCCAAAGTGAAAGGTGATGCTTGAAAATTTACTAAGTCCTTAAGATTTGAAGCATGACCTCTCATATGCGCCCTTGACTGGTGGAGTTGGAAAACTTACTAAGTATTCAAAATTTAAAAAAAATTCTAAGGCATAAAGTTTGTCCACCTGCCACCCCTAAATGCGCCCTCTTCAAAAGGTCAAGGTGAAAGTGTTAAAAAAATTTAAAAGTCAAAATGTTCATCCCTCACCATGCCTAAAATGCGCCCAGCTCAAGGTAGTAGCAAAATGCTAGAAAATTTTCTAAGTATGAAACTCATCCTCCTCTTGTGGCTAAATGCGCCCATGTCTAGCAAGCCAAAAAGTTTATCCTCCACACATAGCTAAATGCGCCCTCAAGGTGGTGACATGCAAAGTATTTTCTAAGTTGAAGTTTCATTCTCCCTCAAGTATGATATGCGCCCAAGCAAAGGCATGTAAGGACAAAAATGAAGAAGCTCAAGAGTCACAAGTCAAAGGCGTTTGAGTGAGCTTTATCCTTCACATCATGCTAAATGCGCCCATGCTACAAAGGAGTCAACAAGGTCAAAGTTGGGTGTTGGAAAAGGCTTTATTCTCCTCTCCCTCTCAAATGCGCCCATGCAAAGTCAAAAAGTCAAGGGTGTTTGAATGTGTTTCATCCTTCACCATGTGCTAAATGCGCCCAAGATAGACAAGAGTGGCATTGAATATTTTATCCTTCATAAAGTGTGATATGCGCCCAAGTTGAAGTAAGTAAAAGGTGAATAAAGAGTGTGAGGGTAAAATTAAAAGATTAATGTTGCCTAGGCGTTGGAAGTAAAGTCTCATTGCAGGTGTGAAATGCGCCTAAGGTAAGGTGAATGGGAGTTGACAAGTGAAGGGGCTGGAGTTTTTTTTTCTTCCATATATGCTAATTGCGCCCAAAGTTCATGATGTTAAAAGATAAAATAACTAAGGCGTTGGAAATTGCCATGTGATAAATAAAATATGTTGGGCGTTGGAATTAAATATCCTCCAAGATATGTGCTTTCAAAAGGAAATCTCCTAAGTGAAGTTGATGAAATTTTCCTCACAAGAAAAATGAATGAAGTTGAATAAAATTCCTAAGGCAAAATCCAAAAATGCTAAATGATTTAAAAAATTTCTAAGGCGCAAAAATATTTTCTTCCTTAGGAAAATCACGCCTAGACTTGGAAGTATGAAATTTTCCTGAAGCACGAATGAAGTTGCCAGTGGAAAAGTCAGTGAGTGCCTGCTTCACAAGGTGGATAAAATATTTTCAAGTTAGAGCAACTAGAAATACTCACAGGGCTGAAAATGGAAATAAACTTTAGAAAAAAATTATTTTTTCTAAGGTTCAAAATTCAAAAATTAAATGAACCCGTTCGTTGTATACCCATGAATTCTACATGTTCTGAAGAAAATTCTCTTCTGGGTATTGAAGACCTTCGACAAGGAGTGGATTTCAAGGTCCCTTGCACTTCGCCAAGGCGTTTAAGATAGAGAATTTGATTGGCACTTGAACAATGAATTTTCCTAAGGGAAAATTTAAAAATTTTCTAAGGCAAGGGATAAAATGTGTTAAAAATGCCTTGGCAGATGAATTTGAAAATGATCACCTAGATAATGTTGACCAAATTCCTGATGAATGCATTTTTTCTCGAGTTTGAGTTGGATGAAATATCAAAGTGAAGTATGCCCAGGAAAAATGCAAAATGGGTTGGAAATTTGGCTAAGGCATGAAGAATTTGAGGATGAAGTTTGTTAGAAGAAAACGATGAACCCTTGGAGATCAAAGCGTGAAAATCAGGTAAGCAAGCTGAGTTTTTTTTCTATGAAGTGTTCTAATACCCTTCTCCTTGCTTATTTTTGCAGGAGGAACATCGAGACTAAGCGGTGATGACTTAAAGCGATGAAGAAAGTAATCCAAGATGACATTTCAACCTCGAAGGAAGAAAAGTTGCAAAAATGGCTAAGTGTTGAGACTAAGTGACAGAGAAGAAATGTTTTCAAAACTCAAGATGGAGAAAAGAATGGAAGCTCGAGCAAAGTTGAAGAACAACGTCAAGAAGAAAATCAAGAATAGTGTGAACGCATTTCAAGGCTGGAATCTTCTAGAAGGATGATGGACATTGATGGCTCATTTATTACCCCACCCCTCTTGGTGGCGGTTTTTAGGGTGAATCTTGTTTAGGGCTGAGGTGGCACGATCTGGGCCATCCAGTCGATTGTAATCTGAGCCGTCCGTTGGACTGGGCTATCTATAAAAGGGGGAGTTCCCCTCATTTGTAATTCATTAGAATTAGAATCAGAATTAGATAGTAGAGTTGGAGACATTTTGTTAGAGGGCTAGCTTGATAGTTTAGCTTAGTGTGGAAAAGAAGGAAAGTTTTCCTTTGAAAACTTTTGTAAGAGATTGTTGTGTAAAACTTTAATAATAGAAGACCTTATCATTGATGGTGAAATCTGTCTTGGTTATGGATAGCTAGCAAGGTTTCTTCATCCCTTCAGCTCCAAGTAGTGTAAAGTAGCATAAAGTAGTGCAGTTTTCATTTCATGCAAGTAGTTTATTGTGGATTTGTGGTGTTTGATCGAAGTAGCTTCTCTCTATCCATACCACTAGCAACTTGCTGATGGTGAGTTTGCCTTGCGTGGTCAACTGGAAATCATTTCAAACTTAACTTCGATTGTGGTTCGTATGCTTGTATGCATCATTGTGATGGTACATGTATGTTGAATTATAATCCGAATATTCTTCGTTACTCCTTTGAAGATTGCACCAATTTTGCTGAAGCTATCCGATGCGAGGCTAGGTAAAATCCGGTTGAAGTCTGCTGAAGTCGAACTCCACATATCTTGCATTTAGATAGAACATAAACTTCTTAGGCCCTACACTCATTCAATTTCAGTTCATTTTTGGTTAGGATTAGGAAACTTGTGCTCACTTGCCAAATCATTCGAATTACATGAAAGCCCTTAATCCGCTGTCTGCTGTCAACTGTCGAACAATTGTGTAAGTCCCCTTGAAATACCAGCAAAATCACATCAAGCCAACTGAGACTATTCGCATTAAAGGAACCTTGGAGTTAAATGTATGATCTATCTCGCTATCTTAGCATGCAGGAAACTTTGTTCAAGAGAGAATAGGGTAGCCGTTGGCTACTTTATTCTGTGTTGGTGTGGTCACGAAAATCACGTCAACATCTCCCAAGTAGCATCCTCCACTGCAAGTTCTTCCACTTCACTCTAGATACTCCCTAATCATCCTCTTCTGCAAAGTACGTTCCCTGACATCAGCCTCTAGAACCAATATCAATTTTCCTTCCTCATCCAAAGGAGGCAACTCTAAAGAAGGAACCACATTCTAATCAAGTGCCTTTTTAGGGTGAGACACGTGGAAGACGTTGTGCACAGGTAGTTCAAGCTCATAAGCCACCTCACTGATCCTCTTGGTGACTATGAATGACCCATAGAAGCGGGGCTTAAGTTTCTTTGACCCCCTCTTCTTGAGAGTGGACTACCCATCAGGTTGCAATCTCAAGTAAACCATGTATCCTACCTCAAAAGCCCGCTCAATGTGAAGTTGATCAACATATAGCTTTTGTTGATTTTGTGCATGCTATATATTATCCCTCAAAGATCTCATCACATCCTGACTCTCCTAAAGAAGATCTCTAGCTCTAGGCACCCTGCAATCTCCAAAAAGTAAATCAATGAAGCTAGGAGCTTCATAGCCATACAACACCATAAATGGAGACATCTTGATGGACATATGAAAGGTAGAGTTGTAGCAAAACTCTCCCAAATGCAACCACTTAACCCATGTCTTCTGCTTCCCTGAGACATAATTGTGTAGGTAACCTTCCACCCATTTATTGACAACCTCTATTTGCCCATCAATCTGGGGATGATAGTTGGTGCTAGGAGTCAACTTTGTGCCACATAATCTGAAGAACTACTTCCAAAACAAGCTCATGAACTTGTTGTCCCTGTCACTAATGATGGTCTTAGGTGTTCCATGGAGCCTAAACACCTCTTTGAAGAACAAATATGCCACTTGCACCGCTATATATCCTACTGATATGCTGAAAAAATGAGCAAACTTGGTCAATCTATTCACCACCACATAGATACAATCCTTCCCCTACACCTTGGGAATCCCTATAATAAAATCCATCAATATGCTTTCCCACTTTTGAGTAGGAATTGGCAAGGGCTGCAATAAACCAGCAGGGTAAGTATGTTCATTCTTATTTTGTTGGAACACTTGGCGTTTATGAACATACTTAAGAATGTCATCTCTCATCCCCTTCCATGAGAATCCTCCTATGTGATAACAAATCTGAAACATTTATTTGAGCCTCATAGCAAAAGCCTTGAGTTCTAATGGGTTCTCCAATGACGCTATTGGCTATACCCTCCAAACTATGGTGCAAATCAGATTGTATGTAGGCTACAAACAAATTACTCCAGCCACAAATCACCTACAATCTCACCCAAATCAGAATTTTGGTGGCTGAAATGACTGTCATCAATCGTTTCAAAACCAACAATTTGACAATGGTACAATAGCTGCAAAACTGAAGATTCCTTGCACAAATCATCAATGTAGACGCTTAAAATAGCCATGAAAGGACTGAAAATACTCCATTAGTAGTCACAAACTAAAACGAACTCCATCCCATGACTAAAAATGTAATGACCCACCCTATTTTGCAAGATAATTTTTTTTCGATTCCAATGTGTTGACGGATTGGCATTTCGACAAACACTTCACATTGTTTGTAGTTTAGTCACAAGCCCCATTTTGTAAAACATATTGTATGCTTTTAGATTGAGTTTTCAGATTGCAAATAACATTATAATAAGAGCTTCATATAGACAACTTCACTTATGGCATTAAGGAAGGTCATCTAATGCATTGGGAGTGCTCACAACAACAACATTTTTGAGTATAAATGACAGCAGTAAATATGCATAGGAGTGCAGACTTCATTCTATTTTATGCATAGTTCAATCTAAAAATAATACCACTAAATTGCATAGCCATGCTCAGGTTCAAACCTGTGCACAAGCATTTCTAGGAAAATGTATTGATAACAAAAAATAATATCAGTAATACAAGGACAGTTAATACATTGAAAAACCAGTTGCTCGTCTCCCTTGGTAAAGGAAACGCTTGTCGGAGCCTCACAACTTGCAACCAGACGTCCCCTATCAGATGTTTCACCAGCACATTGTATGCCCAGGTTGCGCGATTTCCCACTCAGCAAGATGCCTATCAAGGCAGCAACATTCATCTACAAGCATCCACACACCTACTCACAAAGTGCAGTCAAGATTTCAAGTTTTCCCACAATCCAAATCTGCACTTTAATGCCTTGAAAACCTCTGCATCAAGTAAAAAATGTAGAGGATTAGGATACCACAAATAGTTACCAACCCAAACACTTTAAATGTTTTACTGAACATAGATGATGTACGGCTAGCTGGAAAATGGACGGCTTGATCAATGAACTCAACCCCTCAAATAACTTGAATTTAAATGCACAAGAATGTTTGCTCAGTCAATAGGCTAAGTTTGAACAAATTCCCACAACTCAGCAAACCATCTTTTACTCCATCAATAGCTCAAGGGGTATAGCTTGGTTTGTTGCACAGAATCTTCAAGTTAAATAATGGCCTCTGATCGAGTAGTTTTTAATGTATAAAACTTATTGCTTATCCATATAACAGCCATTGGAAGGAACCCAAAATTATCTTTGATCATCAAAATACAATACCAACATTAATGCATGTACAACACCAGTATGTACAACACCCAACTGGTACAGCTAACACAAGAAATTAAATGAGCAATTAACATTCATTGGTGCTGCTTAAGTCTCATCACCCAGGCCTAGACACAACTTTTAAACACTACCCATAACACTTAACAACTTGAATCACCAACAATAATCAAATATGAAGTGCAATCTCACTCCCTGTACAGTTGGCTTGGTATGGACTCTTGGAAGTACGACTCAAACCAAACATTGAATATGCATTTTCTAACTTATCTCAATATTCAAATATCAATGTCCAACTATGAGGAGAAATAAGAATGACACCCAAAAGCATATCTACATCATTTTTCAACTAACAACTAAAATGTGAGATTCATTGCATCACTTGGTATTGAATAATAAACCCATCCTCAATCTTGCAAGAATAAAAATTGAATATCTTCAAATACGCAAATGAAGCACAAGCATAGACTCTACATGAATCTATCGGCTATCACCCAGAAAGGATCTTTCACCACCGTGGATGATATTCTCCAAGAGAGGTTTCATCCTCTAGAAGTTCGAGATGAACCAAGTTCAATTCTCCAGACCCACACGGGTTTCGAAAAGAGAAATAGAGTAATCCAACATAACCAAATGAGCTCTCAAAACCTCCTTTTATGCTTTTCCCGCCAAACTCTCTGGAAGCTACTAATTTAAAATTCTCTTTTTTAATTAAAACACCCTTTTAACTCTGAAAAATGACCTTTTCATTAAAATAATCATATTTTGACATGCAAGGTCCCTGTTTAATGCATCCATGATTTAAAGCATCTTATCTTGGTTCCAACGAGCTATAATACTAAGGCCCATTATAAATATTTTGTCATGTCCCCGAATTGGAGGTATATTAAATTAATTATTTATTAAGTTATTCCAATAAAATATAATATCAAAAGGGATGACTTATTATTTAATTAATTTAATAATAAAGTGATTTAAATGACTCAAAAATAAAATAATAAAATAATAAAACTCACTTGAGGAATAAAATAATATTCTTATAGAAGCTTCTTGAAAAAGCATTGAGAAATCTATTTAAGAAGTTGTTGGCTAAGCATTTGAAGATGCTTGATTTGGAATTCATTTTCTCATTACCTGTGTGGTAAGAAGCTGAAGCTGAATGCTTAGCTTGCTTGAGGGTTTGAAGACTTTAGAGTGCCGGTTTCGATTGTGAGACACCAATCCTAGCTGGGAGTTTGGGGGAAGATATTTCAGTCTTTCCATTGTGTGCAAATTTTTTTGGCCAAGGGCCAAATTTGGTAGAATCGATTTGAGGAGCTTGACCAGATTTTTGATAGAGATATTTGCAGTTCATTGAAGGACGATTTTGGCATGTGGAAGTGACAAACTAAGGGGGACGATTTTCAGTTTTGCTGGAAGTAAAAATCAGATATCATTCTTGACTGGGGCGCACTCATGCTAGGTGCGATTTTGTCAAAGAAATTCAATAAAAATCAGGCAAGGCTGTGAGGGGGTCTCCATTCATCCTAGAGGCTGGCTGCACCAATTAGAGGAGCATATCTAACACCTTCAAGGAGAATCGAACATTTCTTTGTGGCTGCCATCATCAAAGAAAGACGACTTCCAGGTTCTTTATTTGCATATGTTATTACATCAAAAATTATATTAGTAGAAAAGAGTCATTTGTTGTCATATACAGCCATATAGTTGCTTGCATTTCAGTCATTAGTCTCCATTGTAATCGCTGCCTTGAGACAGCAACTTGCGTTGTAAAAGCTCAGTCATTTTTAGAAGATTGCTATAAGGAGTTCGCATCATATGTACTTCATTGTATCTCACTTATATTATCAAATGGAGGTGGATTGAGTTGGTTTGCCAATTGTTTGTCCAAATGCCAATTTTCTTATTTTCATATCAGATCATAATAGTCTGCATACAAAGTGTTTGACAAATTATCTTACTGCTGTAGATGCATATTTTGCATAAGTAGGTCATATATATGCACTTGAAAAAAATACAAAAAGAATTGCATTTCATCTTTGCTACTTGGGTAGACATCTTAACAATCATTTTTAAGCATCTAAACATCATTGGCATCAAGCAAAGTCAAAACAAAACAAACTGAAAACAATAACCAGCAATGCAAGCAAAGTGTTTGTCAAAATTCCTAAGGGAGAAATTCAGGCTTTTTGGATCAGTTTTGGCACAGCACTTTACATATTTTAATTAATATTTGGCAACCTTAGTAATTTTATTAAAATACAACCATTAATACACTCAATTTGTGGAAAGTGTCGGAATGCATCAAAATTGGAAACTAACTACACATGAGTGATCCTAATGAAGAATAAAGATGAACGGAGCCAACTAGGTGACTTACTATATATAGATGCTCTCTCCAAGAATCTTGGAGCCCAAACCAAAACCCTGAAATAACAACTGAGAGCATCGTAGAACTCCTCTACACCCTATGAACTCATTGGCAACCTTAGATTATCCCTTTGATCATGCAGACACAAACCTAGAAAAGCATCTCTGACCATAGAGTAAGAGAACCCTAAAATGGGGACATTACAAAAAACATCTACAACAACACTTGTATGAATGCAAATGAAGTAATGTGGTGGCTGATAATGATGATGATAGCAGCTCTAAGACTGGGAATTATGTGCATGGCTGTCCTAGATATGTTTCTTCTCTTTCACTTGATGGTACTATATTATCACAACTTGTTCCTTTCATGTCATATTCAGGATCCTTTGTACAAATATTTACATTTAAGGTTACTCCACCATGCTCATGTTGCACTATAATATTCATGTGAACCCCTCCCTGAGATCTTGTGGTGCTCCCAAATTTCTTAATACGAAGGATACATCCAACACAATTCTTCCTTAACTCATGATGATAATCTATACTTTATGGCAATCTTGGAAGTGTGTTGGCGTAACAACTAACACCTTTGGAGTGCAAGTTGGTACGGACAGCTATGCACACTACGCAATGAGTGCTCTTCAAATTAGGAGGGGAAGCTCCCTCGTTGTGCTTGACAAAAAAAGCTTGAAAACTAAACTAAACTATATCCTGTCTTTTTGTCTCAGCTGTAAGAGGCACAAGGTTTAAGAAAAACTCCATACGTTGCAGCTAAGTATTTTCTGGTTTCGCAAGACTTAACTACAACACTCAAAACTAAGTAACTTAACTATCCAATCCCCTCAAGAATTCAGAGCATGAGGAAACGGAGCGGGAATGATTATCTGACGATAAGCCGGGTACAGACTCACAACGTGAAGGCAAAGTGGCACAACTATCTGCTTGTCTGAATAGGCTTATTGGAAACAACAATACACGATAAACTAAGTACAGATTCTCAACTTGAAGGCAAGGTGGCACAACTATCAGCTCAATCTAAATAAGTTTATTATTCACACACATACACGATAACCAAGTACAGATTCTCAACTTGAAGGCAAGGTGGCACATCTATCAACTCAATCTGAATGAGTTTATTGAACACAAAACATGAAGGATAGCCAACTAGGACAATAAATTGCATAGGCGAGACACGCATACAATCTACTATCAAACTAGCCACTATATCTAACTAAAGCAAGAATTCACCATCATAATTGCATGAAACCCAAGTGGCATAACAATTCATCACAATAGTAAATACTCATGAACAGATACAAAACGAGCAATATTACAGGCAAGGTAGGCACAGCATATATTTCTTTCTCGTGCAAAAGTTCTTGAACAGTACAATAATAGCGATACTATAGGCAAGGTAAGCACAGTATGTATGCTATCACGCAAAATTTATGTACAAATGAGCAAAAGCTCTTATTTATAGACATCAAAGGTGTAGGGAACCCTAAAATCGCCTTGAGTCAACTACAGTCTTGCAATGCATGCAAGATTTATTGCTAAACCCTAATAAAGCAAACTATACAGTTAACTGGAAAGCTACCATCAGTTAACTGATACAAACTAATCTAAATGGACAATGTGCAAGCATGCACATCCTTATTGAAAGCAAGTTAACTAGAACACTACCATCAGTTAACGTAAACCCTAAATACAACTCCAAGTGAATAAAGCTAATCCCAAAATAGATATGCATGAGATGAGACATCGAGTTAACTTGAAAAGGTAACACCATGTTTAACTCCTATGTGTAATGTCTATCCTGAGAGGTGGGAACTGAAGTCTACTAGTCGTGATCTTGATCAATCAATCCCTTAACGAGATTGTTGACTATATCGGCATCTAAAGGTTGTCACAATTCACTGCCTGTCAGCAACTTGAGCAATCTTGGCAATCTTTGCACACTCAAACTAGCATTTCACTGACTGGTAACTTTGGCCGCTCCGTAACTAAAGTGATGGCCACTATTTCTTCTACGGCTTTATGCTTCTGACGCTTCTCCTTAATGAAAGAGTGTTTGCCTGACGAAACTGCGAAGTTTGACTGCGCACACTCTGGTTGTGAGAAATGCAAACGAACTTGCTACACATGCAAAATTCCAACGGTATCAACCCTCTAAACCGGCTTTAGAAGACAATCGGACAAACGAGTCATGCAACCATATGGATTTGAGTGACTACACCTGTCAACCCTCTGAATGCACTTGATACAAATCGGTCTCAGCTTTTTTGATGAAATCATGAATTAAGACCGATTTGGTCTTGAATTCAATCTGCGTGTACTGCACTCTGAAAAAACTCGCCTGTTGACTGTGAACATGGCTATATTCTGACAACTTTTCTGGAAAGCTAAAACTAGCCTGTTGAGGCTAAAAATGGCTTATCGAAGGGTAATTTTCACGAAAAATTTTGAGATATGGGTTTTGTCCAAAAAAAGATTCTAAGACAACCCAGAACGTCAAAAATGCAAAAAATTGACTTCTACTCAACCATGCAAGGAATTTTCAGTTGAGAAAATTAGAGCCTCGAGAACTGATGCTCTAGAGCAAATTTTTCTGAAAAATTCTGGCACATGGGTTTTCTCGAGGAAGCTATTCTGAATCAACCCAGATGATTTGTTTTGTCAAAATCTGCCAATTCTTCAAACATGCGAAAGAATTTAAGACAAGAAGTAGAAGAATTTGAGAAGAAGAAAGACGTTTTTTGATGTTATCTTCTGCCAAAATCGCCACTCTGCCTTGAAATTTGCTAATAAATCTGACTTGTACCTGCAAAGAAATTGTTTTGATGTCTTCACCAATGATTGCTAATGAGAAATTCGCCTTTGCTCTGGAGAATTACGAATTTGCTCAAGCTGTGTGAATGAAATATGACGCCATGCTTCAATTAATAGAGCAAAATCACACCATAAAAGCATGACTGCAAGAATAGAACCCAGAATTTGAAAAGAGTTGTTCTGATTGGACCCCCTCTAGTTGAACTGATACTGATTTGGAGTCCGGAATAAAATAATAATAAAAATATTCATCATGTGTTTTTGAAATCCTAGCACAAAGAGGCACCAATTTGAGAAAATCGCCATTTAATGCTTTGACATGCAAAATAAATATTAAATATTATTTTATTCAATTGACAAACCACGTTGAGCTCTTGGACTCATCCAGCGAACTTCATTGATTTCGAAAAGTCCTCATTTGTCCTCATAAGCGTCCATTTGCTCAAGATATTACGTTTTTTATTAACTTCCTACTTTATAGCTGACTACAAAGTTACAACTGGCCATATTCAACACTGATTTTCGGGTGACTGGGTGATGCTGAGACTAAGCAAGGATATTCATTGCGAATCCTGCAGAGCAAGGAAGAAATGTCTGCTAGGAGCTACAATTGCAAAATCCAACGTTTAACACCTCAAAAAATTAGGCGCCTTTGATTAAATTGATTTTACAACACCAGAGTTGGCCATTTCTCCATTCTGCCATCTAACGCTTCAAATGGCTGCTGATGGAGAATGATGAACCTTGTTGACTGAATGGTAGGCTCACTGTGTAACTGGAAGTATTCCGCATCCAACGACTATATGGAAAGCACCAAAGGACTGCATTAAGGACCCCAAAAGGAAAATCGCCCCTAGCCTGTGAAGGCTCAAACACCATTTTATCAAAAGTGCAACTTTCAACCAGATGCCCTACTTTGACCCCTGATATCGGGGGCTAGAGTGCTCCAATTCGCGCACCGTCTGTCTTACTGCATAGCTAGAACGACTTACAAGAGATGTCTGTGGAGGTGACGAAGCGAAAAAACTGCTTCTAAGACCTCAAAGAGATGATAGCCTTTTTTATTTAAAATATACGCTCCATACTTAGCCATTTTTTGGACATCTTTGTTTTTCAGCATCTTACAAAGACCTCGCACGTACGAGCGTTTGCCAAATCCCAAAGGCTGACGGCTTGGCTCTTTGAACAGCTGGAGTAATTCCTCACAAGTCTCATGAAGACTTTGAAAGCTAAAAACTCCAAAACTCCATCTCACAGGCCTAAAGGCTGGGTGCCCCTGGCCTACAAAAGGCCAGGTGAAAATACCACATTTCTCCACCCTCTAATTTACGTGTCTAGTAGAATCTCTGCCATGATTACTCGGAATTTCAGATTGACTGGCTGACTGGTGCACTGCGAAGCTAGACTAGATTAGCACAGATGTCAAGAAGACCTCATCTACAATCTCATTCATCTCAGGGGCTATTTTGGAGGGCGCCCCTGGGCTATAGGGGCGCAGCTTTGCCAATTGACAACTTTTTGTGATGTAAAGCCTCCTCGTAATCTCAATTTCTAACTTCAACTGTCGGAGCTCTGGGTCTCAAATGTCTGCATTCGATAGCTCGTTGGATAGCCAGACCAACTAGGAAGAGATTAAATGCATCAGCAATCATGAATAACAGAATCTGAACCTCCATTAAGAAGGGCGCCCCCTGGGCTATAGGGGCGCAAAAGCTGTGAATTGACCATCTTTTGCAATCTATATCCTCTTGTACCTTCAATTTCTGACGTCAGTTGCCGGAGTTCTGCAACTCAGATAAGCTCGCAGGATAGCTTGACAGATAGCTGGGCTAATTCTGAAGAGATTGACTGCATTTACAAACAAAAGTGATAAGATCTAGGCCTTCAAGGAGAAGGGCGCCCTTGAACTACAGGGGCGCAACTTTGCTTCTACTTGAAAAATCTTCATAAATTTGATCTCTGAAATCCCCATTTTGGCCACTGAAATGACCATGCAAAGGTATAATCTATTGTGAAAAGCTCCTCCATCATGAAATGCCTCGTTCTGAGTCCCTGATTCAGGTTCTGATCAACAGGTACTGCTCAACAGCTGCTTTTAACTGACATAACACTGACCAAAGTCCATGCTTGACTTGCCCAAAAACTATAATTTGACATCATTTTAGCAAAGTTTAGACTCTTTTAAGCAAAATGACTTAATGAAGCATAAAATTTAGTTTGGGTACAACAAAGTGCAAAATCAAACACCATGCAAGGCTGGTTCAAAGTTGACCAAATACCATAATGCGAAGATATCTCAAAAAGATGTTGTAAAAGCAAACTTTTCTTCTCTAGAGTCTCACTCTACCTCAACTATCACATTACCCTAAGCCTGTGAATTTTTATGGGAATCATATTATTGTTGAAATCCATGTGCAACCTCATGCATTGACTTCACTAGCTTCATCAATGCACTCAATGCACATAATAGTGTTCATGCATCTTTGCACAACACCCATGCACCTTGTGCACAATACTCACACACAAGCATACAACATTACTTAAATTTATTGTGTGTTATCATGGAATCTAGTAGCCCTCGATTCACAGATAACCCCCTACGAAACTTGTCCGTTTCCTAGGTTTGTGAAGTTCAAGCACACAAAATGAGGTGATTTTCAATCCACCTCGAAGT